>BSBM01000892.1:0-112500 GCA_027924585.1 Larix kaempferi
AGACAATAAAATGCCCAAAGAGATAATCGATGGATTTAGCCTCAAAACCCTTGGATTCCAAGCAGCTAAGAGACCACCAGAAAGACCAATGGCATCCACAGTGCACATCATCCAACCCGGCTTTATTTTGTTAAAAAATATACGAGCCTTCTCCCCACGGACCATAGTTTCCTGTAGTAAGACCAAATCAGGATTAATAATATGTAGGACACGTTTGAGGGCCAATTGTTTGGGCAGACCCCCACACCCCGGATATTTTGTGAGAAAAATATCATTTCCGAACCCTGGCAAGGGCTTTAATTCCTCTAAGAGCCCGGGTATCATAAGTGTTGGGGAATCCACATTACAGCAGTCATCCTCCATCCCCCCAGGAGTGACCTTCTTGTTTTTACGAGCACTTCTCATTTTTAATGGCGAGAACTCAGGAGCCAATCCACCCCTATGTGCCCCCTTGTGTACACATTGATCCCCCATAGTTCCAGGTGGATTCACAGAGGACCTTTTAAGAGCATCATCCACCGGCTCATTGGACTTGTGAGCCGTGGAAACCCCCAAATCCGCTATGGGTGGTTCATTTATCATCACCACGCGATTTTTGTAAAAAATAGGTATGGGCGTCTTTTTAACCATTTATGAATATGACGGAATATGTATGATTTTTTCCAACGAAACAGGGCTTTCCCCAGGTTTCACAGGGACACATTCTAAGCCCGGATTCTCAGGAATATCATCAATTGCCCCCCACCATTCCAATGGCAGAGACAGGTTCAAGCAGACCGTGATTTGTATTATCATAAACCCCACACATCAATGTTTCCGGACCAACGATAGGCACCTCAGTATCAGTGGGAATAATAATAGTCGAGGAAGTTGGGTTAGGGATTTCGAGAGAGATAGACAGTACTGGAGAGGAATCGGATCGATAAATCTGTGTAGACCCCCCAAGTGGCTCATTCTCGGAGACAGGGACATCGTCCGCAGACGAATCGGTTGATACCTTCTCAGACCCAGAGGTGAATATAGGCATAGGAATGTTATGACAACGACTCTTATAATTACCATTATTTCCATTGTTTAAATCTAATGCATTTATAAATGAGATATCCAAATCATTCAATGAGTGGTAGAAAGTTGGGTCCTGTGATTCCAACTTACGGATCAATGCCGCGCCCGGAGCATGGGGGAAAGGAATTCTGTTGGAGAAGCCGTCCAGTATACCCGATGCATCCACCTCCTTGTCGATGCTATCATCCGAAGACCAGAAAGGTCCCCCCTCCTTAAGTCGACCCGAAGATGCATTTTCCTTACACTGATGCCACAAATGTCCCACCCCTTTGCAATTTGAGCAGCGAAAGGGGATGCCCCAATAGTCAATAACCTGAGAGAGCTTACGTCCACGCCAGTTGATGTGAAGAACATCTATAAGGCCCAATGAAATATCAACCTCCACAAGAACCCGGCCAATATGGCGGTCAAAACTAGTAAGGTGATCCACACCAACATGAAGAAAACGCCCAATACAGTTTCCGATGGCTTCAAAAGCCCCCTCGGTTCCAAGTGCCAGTGGGAGACCCGGGAGGAGAACCCACAAGTGTCGTAGCCGAACCGACGCAGTTTCCGGATTGAAGTCAGTTTGCCACTTCTGTAACATTAAACTGCCTGCACCATAAAGCCACAGTTTCTCCAGAATGATTAAGCAATGTGCTTCTTGCTCAAACTTAAAGCCATACTAGCCGCATGGCATAACAAAAACCTGAGGGGTGTGTAATTTAAAATAGGGTTCCATTTTGCTATTACCATTTAATAATGTCCTTATGGTTCATAGGATGATATGAGAACTTACCCACAAGCACTGTCATGTTGAAATCCATGATTTCTTCCAAGCCAACGTCTCTGCCAACCGTTAGCTAGACTTCACTAGGATGACAAAAATATTTCTCATTCAGACGCCGAGCCGAGCGAGAGGAAGGCCCAGTTTTACCGCTGTAACCCAAGCAAGATGCCACTCGAGCACTGCCAACAGATGGATCCGATCCCGAAGCAATGACAGGTGTCCCCCCCAGTGTCAATAGCCCCTTTGTCAACATGGCACGTGGTGCCACATGTCTAATGTTTGAGCTATGTGCTCTTTTCACCTTCAGCCGGTTTTTGGAGTAAACTTCCGGTCTGAACAAGCCAGCCTCCTCAATCTGATAATCTGAAATATTCATATTGTTCGGCCAGAAAGACTGTATTATATTATATTAGTTATCTCCAAATACATTTATTTTTGTCTTCGACAATTACCTGTTTATCACACCATATTACTTACATGTTTACTTCCCAATGGAAGAAATGTCGATCTGTATAACAATCACATATCAACCTAATGAATTTATAACGTATTAATTATTTGTTAATAAAACTTACATTTTTAAAGATTTTAGCTTAGAAGTCAACAAAAGGTATTTTTGCCATTAAGATATGGTTGTACCGTTTGTTTTTTTTTAATATTTCGTATAGTTGAAGGAATAAATTGTATGTCGGTGAAGAAGTAATGAAAGTATATTCAAAGTGTTCAAACATTTTACAAGTTGTGGATAATTACTATTTTAATTGAGATATTTTTTATATACATTTTGATATTATATTTTTTTATATTTTTTAAGTTAATTACTATTTTAATTGAGATATTTTTTTATATACATTTTGATATTATATTTTTTAAGTTTTGGAAAATGTTTTTATATATCATAAATTAAGATTAAATTCCAAATGGATAAATATTTTGATTAATAAATATTGAGATTCGTGATTATGATGGTAAGTTTGGAGAAGAGTGTTCTTAAATTACTTTAATTTTGATGAGATAAAATGTTGAGTATTGTAAACAAAAATTTTGAAATTCAGATTTTATGTGGGTGTACACCATGCAACTCATAAGAGTTTGTTAGTATTTTAGCCATGTGGATCTTCTTCTTTATGCTAGTTAAAACAGAGAGATAATTTTGATCTTAGAGTTTAGAATTAATGACCTCCTTGTAATATCTTAATTTTCTTTTATCCTCTAAATTTTCATCACACCACCACATCTCTTTGAGCTTCCATATTTTTAATATCATCTATATTTTGCAAAATAACATTTTCATCAATCTCACACATTTTCAACAAGGCATGGCATCTTTATACCAACATCGCTTGAGCCTTAGGTGGTTTTAATTGGAATTTAAAGCAATTTTAAGAAGTGTCTCCCAAGTTATTTAATTTTTTCTTGTACATTAGGTACCTAGTCATAGCCATGCTCTCAATGGGGGAAGTGACCCACTTTAATAAGGAGAATATGATATGACATATTGCTCTTAATTTTAAGATTGTAAGTAATAAAATGCTTCTAGATTTTCTCAATCCTTCTCCAAGATTCTCTAGAGAGGTTGCAGCCCCAAACTTTATACCCATACAAGAGAACAGAGTGGTAAGAGTTTCAAAGAGGAATTTCTTTTTTATCCCACACCACAAGGTTTGTTGACTAACAATTGTTTTCAAGACCAAAATAAGCTTTCCACCCTCCATTAATCGTTTCCTCAATGTTGTAGTTCCAATTAACCTTGTGATGGATATCAATCCCAAGATATTTCTAGGATGTCACTTCCTCCATGTTGCTATTATCATTTTTTTGTGTAAGTGACCTTATTAGATTTTATCAACATAACTTTGATTTTGTCGGTATTGACGGTCATGCCCATACCAAAGCAGAAATCCTTGAGAATTCTTAATTACTTCTCAATATCGTAGAGACATCTTGCTAGAAAAACAATATCATTAGTATAAAGAAGGAGGATGACAATTCCTACTAACACCATGCTAATGCATCGTGTCTCTATTAAACAACCTTCCAACTTATGAATGGATATACCAAAATGATAAGGCAGAGGGGGACAACCTTTTAAGTTGTATATTACAATTAATATCTTACTTGAAAATGACATTCTTGTACAAAAACCTTTAACTCTTTTAATCTCTTCCACAAGTTATTTTTAAATATGTATTAAATATTTTATAAATTAATACACCTTTCAGATTGACTTACACCTATACATTCAAAAACAATAATAAAAAGCAAACTTAAAAAAAATACAAAAAACAATAATAAAAAACAAACTTAAAAAAAATACAAATTATTAGTCTTGCATATAATGCATCGAGTAAGAAAATGATAACCTATGTTAAATATACTTTAAAGATTTAGAAACTTTTGGAATAAAATTTATTTAAAAACCAAACTTTATCCTTCAAAGCCCTATCCATCCACGAAACAAAACAAAGCTTTATCCTTCATAGCCCTGTCCACAATAGAAACTTATGGATGATCGGTGGAAGTGTTTTGGTATGCTTCTTTTCTAACATCACGAATAAAGGTAAACAGTGTCTGCATGTGGTGTTGATTCTTTTCTTGTATCACTAGTAAAGGTTAACAAAATCTAATTATATTTAATAGCATGTTCAGTTGAAAATCATATTTAATAGCATGTTCAGTTGAAAATCTTCGTCTACTCATGCGATAATTGCACTTGTGGTGACAACAAGCTGAGTTTCACGTCAACAAGTTCAACTAACTCCTCCACTAGTTGTTTGTCGTGAGACCGAGTCGGTCATTTCCATGTTTTGTAAATGATGGACACTTTAGGAGGAAGTTAACTCTTGACGAACGGAGCACAAATAATATTTGACTAGTGGCCAAATTTTCCACTGACATCGTTATCCATTGGTTTTTTATTAATCCCTAGGTGGATGGTACGGTATCTCGTCGTTGAAAAAATACACTGGAAATATCATGTGTAAGAAGATATATTTAAATATGGGCTTTCATTACTATGTTGAATGTCGTTTCTCACTAGTAGGACATGAAACCGTCTGATTTGGTTTTGAGCACCTTCTACCCGTCATAATCTTATCGCTTATACTCTCAAAAGTCTTTGTCCTATTTTGAAAGAGTGAGACATACGGGCCCAATAGGAAGTCTTTTTTAAAAGAAGAGCAATAAAGAATTAAAGGTCATATGTTATTTTGCTTCTTTAACAGCACGACTTCACATTGGGACAATGACTCGCATTTAAATATTCTCTTATTTTTATAATATTTTCTTATTAGTGCTGCCCGCAAGTAGGAAGGATTATAGAAATCGTTTGAGTAGAATTGTATTAATTTTGCACTTCTTTCTAGTCATTTTAGCCTAAGTTTTTATGGTTATTTTCCCTTACAACCAATCAATTATTTGAGAGGCTTATTTGGCCTCACATCGAGGCCAAGGCTGTAGGGAGCATGGAAAGCAGGGAGGGCAAGGTTGCAGGGTGCGTGGCAAGCAGGGAGGGATAACGACTGCATGATACCAAAGCGTGGCAAGCAGAGAGGCAGGGAGGGAGGATGACATGGGATGATGCATAAACATATCTCCTTCCCTCGGTTCATATCGTCATGTTTGCTCAGCGTGGAAAGCTTGAACACGTACCGTAATGCCTAGCCTTGGCTTCCTGTCGCATAGCCTTGGCTTTGTGGATCCAGTATATGAGGCAAAAGGTGCTTCGGGTGATTAAGATGTGCATTAATCAGACTTTTAACCAGGCTATGGAATTTAATCATTTCTTTTACCACCTGGCTTTTATGATTATGTTGTCGATGTAGAGTCTGTTTATTCTTATGATTCAGCTGATCGACCAATGCTACATCTGGGTCATCGAACATATCCATACACATAGCCTACAAAGGCATATGCACCACCAATGGAGAAGGTAACAGAGGTGGTTGCTCCAGTGGCTGAGTAAGCAGTAGGAAATCCAATGGATACAAAGGTATACTTATCATGTTTACTTATCCAGTGGTAGTTCTTTCTGGTAGGATTTTGTCTTATACTAGTAGCGGAAGAAGGAGTATGAGTCGCTCTTTGTCTAGTTGTTCTATTAGTAGCTTGTATGAGTTCTTATTCAAAAGCTTAAAAATACAATTTCTGTATTTTCCTTATAACATCTAATTGAATTCTGCTTTCAATTTCTGATAAGGAAACCCTAACAATTCACATGGTATATGATTCTCTGCAAATGTATAAATGGCTTTCTCAAAGGGATCAATTGATCTAAGATAAAGCCCAAAAAACTATTGCCGAGTAAACGAAGGACTTGGTAATTTTGCTTTTAGTTTTGGCAGGGACTAGACGCTATGCTTCCATCTGACTTGTTAATTATTCAAACAATATGGATTGAGGGTAATAGATAGTTGGCAGGTAAGTTTTACATTCTTTTCAACTGTATTAAAATTTTGAAAAAGACATGTGGTTGGAAGGATACGCACATGAGATAAAGATGTTCCTAAATATATTTTTTGGGACCTTTCAACACTAGATCGAGTTTTAATGTTTCAACCAATAAATCTGATTATCAATCTTACTTAAATAATCTTGATCAGTTATAAATTTCTGTAAATTTAAAAATTAAATAAAAAATTATATAAGAAATATTTATTTAATGCAATTATCTTTTACACTATCTTTTACACTTGTACATACTTATGAATGGTTTCAACTTTCACATGGGCATGATAATGAACAAAACTCTTACAAATATTATTACACCCTGCATAAAAAAAAAATCATGATAAAACTCTTTGTATCTCAAATCTCATAAAATAAATATATATCGTATATTAAGAATAACCTACTCTTAATTTACATATATTAAGATTAACTTACTCTTAATTTACAATAACCCTTAACACCTTATCCTCTCATATTAAATTCGTAAATTCGTAAAATAATATATAACATATACCAAGACTAACTTACTCTTAATTTACAGTAAGCATTGATGAATGTTCATAGCCGACAAACAATAGTTTTTAAGTATGCTTCATAGCCAAAGAATATACGTGGGCCTATACATTTGGGAAAAAATTGAAAGAACATAAGTGGTGGGCTTAGACACTTTTGGAAAAAATTGAAAGAATATAAGTGGGCATTGAACACCATGGAAAAAATTGAAGGAGAGTATATTAGATAGCTGGTACAGAAATGGGCACTCGCGAATGTTTTGATAACGTGGCACCTTATCCTCTCATGCCATATGGATTAATCAATACTCTATGGACTTTCATGCCCAACACAAACAAAGAAAGTCTTCAAAAATACTTATTAGACGTCTACACCATAAGGCGTACGACGTAGTTGGAGCCCGTAACAAATGTTTTAATAATGCGAATATGAAATGTTTCATTTTGCAAGGCTACGTGTAGGGAATCTATGTCGTGTGTTTGTATTAGCTAATGTGGTGCAAGTCAAGATTATCTATTTTTTTAAACGAAATATTGATTATTTTAATAAAGTGAACACTACCTGTAATAACCTGTAATAGTAATTGGAATCGATTTTCCTATATAAAAATGAAGTTCTCATTACTAATGATGCATACGTATGGGATTATAATATTAATACAATAATAAAAAATAATGTTAATATGATAATCAAAAGTATGTGTGGCTATACAAAAGAATTGAAATGCAAGACATTTAGGTATTTACCAAAGTAGATATTCACTCGGTTGATCAAAGTGAATTATCTTTGTGAAATGTTTCATGTAGACCTTTTTCATTTAGAATAGTAAACCCTTCTTTTAAATAACATTACTATTTGAAATAATTTAATATCAAAATTTTTATGATTATTTTATTCGACAATTTTCTAACTAAAAATTAAAAACAATTTAACAAATTTAAATATTAAAGTTAAATGAAATGAATGTAAGTAATAATTGGGAATTAGTTCATTGTTCGTTATCTCTTGCAAAAGTTTCAAAATAACAAATGAAAACTAGGCATTTTTATATTCAATAGTTAGCATTACTAATCAACAAAAGTAAGAACAAGATAAAATAACATGAGAAACGTAAAAAAAATGATATTAAAGAAGGGTTTATACATGAGAATCAAACTAAAAAATATCACCAATTAGCTTCTTAAATAACAAGAAAATTGTTAACATTGCTAAACAAAAAGCTTTGATCATTTTAAGAAGAATTAAGTCTTGTTTAGCTGCAGGTATCACATAGGAACAATTTGGGTTTCTGCCTCGTAGACATATTCATGATGAGATTGAGGTAGTAGGAAGGACTTCATTCCATTAGATCAAAACATCTAAAATATGTGGTAATCAAAATAGGCCTATCAAAGGCCTATGATAAGGTTAGCTGGGTTTTTTGAGGATGGTGTTATCTCAAATGGGGTTCAATGTTCCATTCATAAGATGGGTCATTGTTTCTTTCTTTGTTCTAGTCAACGGTTCAACTTCAAATTTCTTTAGGCCATCCCAAGGAATTAGACAAGGGTGCCCGCTTGCAACGTTATTATTTATTCTAGTTGCAGATGGGCTTAGCGAGGCAATTACAAAGGAAAAAATAAATGGCTCTCTCAAAGGGATTAATGTTGGAGGTGGCTATTGGATTACCCATACCCTTTTTGTGGATGATATGTTAATTTTCTGTGATGGTCCTACTAAAGATACAAATAAACTCTCTTCTATCTTGGAGCTATTCTGCTTATCCACAAGAATGAAAATAAATGCTAGGAAGTCTTCATATGAAGGAGATGGTATTGAGGCCACATATATGTCTAAGATTAGGAATTTATTTCAATTCAACTAGTTCTAATTGGATGAGGGGATAAAATGCTTGGGTTTTCACTTCAAAACAATTTCTTGCCATATTAAAGATTAGGACTGGTTAATAGCTAAATGTGAAAAGCGTATTACAAATTGGAACTTTTAGTGGCTTTCTAAAGCAGGGAGGTTGGTGCTAACTAAGGCGGTGTTGGAAGCAACAACGATATTTTGGAGGACTCTTCCTTGGATATCTTGTGGGGTATTGGAATCCATTAGGAAACTAATGTTTCATTTTTTTGTCAGGGAATTTAGATCATAAAGGATGTGCTTGGATTAAGTGGAAAACCATAGCGATGCCCAAATCCTGGGAGGATAGGGAATGCAAAATTTACAGGATTTTCCAAAGGCTCTGGTGGGGAAAAGCACATGGAGACTGTTAAATGGTTTAGGGATTTGGAATGAAGTGGTAACACATAAATATATAACACTAGTTTCACTTTTTGAATGGATTCATCTTCCTGTTAAAACCATTCGTAATGCTTTAGCCTTTTGGAAAGCGATAGTACTCTCATTTAAGGTGATTGGAGATGGTTGCACAATCAGGTTGGGAGTGGATCTATGGATTAGGAGTGGGCCTATTCACACACTTACGTTACGAATGGTGATGCACCTATGCTTCAATGGTCTATATACGTTAAATCAAATAACATATCAAACATCTACTACTTGGTTGAGACAAGGATGGTGCAAAGTAGACTATGTTGGATTTAGGGACGAAGATGGGGGTTGATGGGAGGCATACACAAATTAGCTTCATTTGAATAGCATTCATCTTCATCCTGTCAAGGATTCTTTGGTATGGTCTGGAGTTACAAATGGTTCTTATACACCAAAAGAAGGATATGATATCATAATGGTAGGAACGCAAGAGGAAGAACAAGTATGGTGGTGGAGAATTTTATTGAAGTTTAATTGCCCATTAAAGGGAAAAATTCTCACTTGGTTTTATTTCCGTAAAAAACTTTGACATGGTATATCTTACAACAAAGAAACAGGAAAGGGCCTGGCCATTGCTATCTATGTAAGAAGGAAGAAGAGACAAATTTTCATCTATTTGTGGATTGCATTTTCATCAAGCAAGCTTGGAAGGAAGTGGAACTAGTGGTAAAGAAGAGGTGCCTTTGGAGAGGAGACTCGGTGCAACTCTATTTTAAAAGATGGGTTGAAATCTTGATCTTAGATTATTACTGGATCTACCAATCATACTGATGTGAAAAATTTGGATTGCTAGAAACATTAGTCTATTTGAATATATTTTCATATCTCCTATTCAATGTGCGAGTCGCAACTTAGCTATATTACAATGTTTCGAACTGCAGAATTCTCAAAGTAGCAAGGTGAGACAGGTGAAAGTTGAAGTCTTTAATTGCAAATTCCCTTGGTCTTATTTCGATGGAGTAGTGTTGAATGATAGTGGAAGAAGTGGAGCTAGAGGAATCATGTTTCTTTCTTAGGAGGTTTCAATTAAGTTTAAGGTTGGAATGGAACCGAAAACAGTGTTTTTGTTGAATTGTCTACCCTAAAGCTTCTTCTAACTTTAGCAGTGGACAATAATGTTAAGAGATTATAGGTATTCAAAGATGCTATGATTATTACTGATTGGTTAACAGGGATGGAAATATGTCATAATTTCTATTTGGCCACAATATTGGAGGATATTAAGAGGATTATTCTTTGGTTGGATGAAATTTCTTTCAAGCATGCTTACAGGGAAAGAAGTCAAGAGGTAGATTTATTGTCCAAGCTTGGGATGCACATAGAACAAAGGGTATGGCATGTGGCAAAAAATGAGGGAGGTCTATCATCGGACTTCTTACATGAACCTTTTTTATTGGTGACAGGAGTTAAACTAGAATCAAGTACAGATCATACTAGAGAAGGAAGAGATATTCAGATGCAAGTACTATTTTCTCTCAGAGAACTACAATTGAACTGTAATAATACAAGAAGGAGAATGATCATTTCTTTTTAATAGGTTTATCATGATATATGATCTTGAAATTTGATCAAAGATCTGATTGAAAGATCAACTACATGTTTATTGTACAAGAATTGTTGGATGATGCCACGGGCATATGAAAATATTTTTTAAATTATGTGGGATGCTTTGATAGTAGTCGAACTTGAATAGATCAAGTTTGATAGAAATAAATGGTTCTTCCATATAATTACAATTGAATTGTAAGAATATAAGAAGGATAATGATCACATTTTCTTTTTTTGGTACAATTGTTCTTGTCAATATAGATGATCTGGTGAAAGATCTGATAGAGACATAAGCTACATATTTTGATGTTTTTTTGTACAATAAATTCTAGACAATGCCACGAGCATCTGAACAATGTAAACTTTGGTTGATTATCAATAAAAAATTATGAGTTTTTTTTTGGTGAAAAAAAAGCTTTGATCATATTATATAAAAACAGGAGAGGAAGTCAAATTGTTTCAACTTCATGACTCTTCATATCCTCTACTCAACTTTTATAGAAGCTTGTTACTTTTCTTTTACAATTTCCTTACATAATATTTCCAAGCTTCGTAAATATTTCGGATATTGACAACTTGTGCATAATTATGTTATTTTACTAGGGATTTAAATAAATAAATCTATTTCTTTGTCTTTTCTACACTTTTCTTGAGTTTACTCAAGAATTATTTTATTAATATATTTCCCTAGAGGGAGTGTTTATGTAATCCTTCATCCTTGCTTTCTTGATGTTGAGATTTGATTGAATGTAATGTCTTTATTTTTGGAGTCTAATTTCTAAAGCCTACATAACCTCATCCTAAAGGATACATTTATTTGCAAGTCTTTCCACCACTCAACATATTTTCTCACAATTCTCAAACTCGTCTTCAATATATTTCCATGCTTTCTAGCAAAATGCCTTCCAATATTTGAGTCCAATACTAATTTTAAAGATTCCTTTTCACTTAGATGAGGAATTTCAAGAGCCCGATCTCACCATGATAAGCCTACCATTACTTCACCAAGTCAAATTGATTTTGTACTCTCTCTCACTATGTTTACCACTCTTGTGTTTGATTATAGAGAGTGAGTACATCTTGACAAATATTGAACTTGTTTGTAAGAAATTCTCAGTACTAGGTTTAGCTCGTCCTAGATCTCAAGAGCATATTCAATCAATTCTGCAAGGTTGTGTTGGTTTTCCTTGTAGTAGGTCATTTGATGCTCCAAAATTTCCACTCGTATTTTTTGGGGTCTTTCAATTCTTTAGCCATGTCCGTAACCCATGATGCATTGGCTTAGGTGAAAGCCACTATAGCAAAGGTGATCACCACTAGATCTACTTATTCAGCATCCAACATAGTAATTTATGCAATAACTACAAGTTCTTGATCAATAGTAATATTTATTTTCTTGTGTGTCTACCTCATTATTTGTGTTTTCTTCCTATCAAAAGAAAACATCTCTAAATTGGAAATTGTTATAAATATAAAAAAGATAGAGATAATAACGACTTAATAATAAAAGTAACTAATTAATATTAACAAAGTTAGTATGTCGACATGCCATTACAAAATGAACTACATGTGAAAAGGAGCCTTGGGTATTATAAAACCAAGCCCTCATTATAAATTGGATCATTCATTGATTATTACATTCACTTTTATATTACAATATTATTTTTGCATTATTATTTTATTGGTGAATGTATGCTTCATTGGTATTAGAGTGGGAATTTTTTTTTTACCAACATGGTAAAGGATTGGTAAATATTTTTTACTAGATTTGGTAAAAATTTATTTACTAGATATGGTAAAAAAAATTTACCTAACCCAATAGACTTGGTAATTTTTTTTAACTGAACCTAGTAAAAAAATTACCACTCCGTAAAAGCGTTTTACTAGACCTGGTAAAAAAATAGTAGATGGGGTAATTTTTTTATAAACCCAGTTAAGCTTCCATAAACAATTGAAATTCAACCAAAATTGGTTCGAAGAACACCCATCCGGTTATAAGAAAAATGTTTGAGTTAAATTCCTGGATGGTAAAATTAGAATGAGATTTCAACAAACTCGAGATTCTAGAGAGTGATCAATTCAATAAAATGGAAAAAAAATCTACAAAGAGAGATTGAAACAAAAAATATTATGCTAAAGGATGTTTTTAACACTGAGTCTTAAGCAGGACATCACCACAAACTCAATGACGAAGATGAAAAAAAAGAAAAGTGGATAAGATGACAATAGAGGTAGCAACAAAACTTGACACAAGAATTAGAAATGTAATAGACATCGGGATTGAGATACTAGAGAATTTCATCAAGTGTAGGGAATCCTAAGCCAATGCCCACCCACCAAATCCAACTTAGTCTCACCCTAGTTCGATGAACATAGCCAACTAACAATTGAGTTCTCCCATAGTAGAAATTCCAAAAAAATAACATGGATACCAAGCACTTATCACTCCTTAATCTCAACTAGCCGCAACCTGTTTAAATGAAACCCATGAATGGATATCCAATAAGGTTCAAAATAGAGTTACCAAAGTTCAAGGGTGATGCAAATTACACAGAGTGTGACTTGGATTAATAAGGCAAAATATTTTTTTTTGCATACATAAAGTCCAATCCGATGACAAAAAGATAAAATATGCCCCAATGGAGCTTGAAGGACATGCATATAATTGGTATATGTGGTGGAAATATACCACTAAGGTGTGCTTATATAGCTAGGACACATTCAAAATGACTTCTTTAAAAGATTCCAAGATATGACCAAGAAGGATTTTTTTGGAAAAAATCACCAAATTACAGCAATAGGGTGACATGGATCGTGAGTACACTTACGAATGGGAATCCTTGGCGACAAAAATATCATAGTTAACATATGATAAACATATATAGACTTGTGTGCATGGGTTAAAATCATAATAAGAGATGAGTTAGAATTGCACAATATCTTAACCTTGGATAAGGCCAGGTATAAGGAAAAAATCGTTGAATAAAAGTTTAAAAGATCATCACAAAAAATATTTGAAAAGGTTTATACAAGAAGAAGGATTTCCCCAATCACATAACCAAAAAAAATACTCTACACCACATTTAAGGGAGGGTAGCAAACTTAGTTTGGAGGCCCAAATAGTAAAGGAAATCAAATGTAAGTATTGTGGCAATTAATGGGACCTGAGACATAGTTCTAAGAGAGATAACACCAAGAATTTACATCAATGCGAAGCAGAGGAGGAAGGAGAATTTGATAGTGAAGAATTGGATGTGGAGGGACTAATTAATCTTCAAAATCCTCCCTTGGAATTAGATGATCAAAATCCCCCAAGAATTCTCACCGCGACCATAACTGGGATACATCAACCACAAACATTAAATATTAGAGGGTGTTGATGCTCAAAAGGGTCTCAGGAAAAGAAATTGAAGGACACCCTTGAAGGGATGGTAAGGAGAAGATGGGGATGAAAATCCATATATTATTTAGATCCCTTGGCTTATTATCACATAAAAATGTTAATAGAAAACATATATTGAAAAGTAAAATGAACTAACATTTTAAGAATGAAATTAAATTGAGTTAAATAAAAGAAAAGGCTAATGATAAAAAGAGAAGCGTTAGTTATAAAATGAAATTAAACTATGTTAAAGGAAATAGACAACTAATTTAGAATGAAATTAAATTGAGTTAAATAAAAGAAAAGGCTAATGATAAAAAGAGAAGCGTTAGTTATAAAATGAAATTAAAAAGGAAATAGACAACTAACTAATGTAATAAAATAATGATAAAAAGAAAAGGGTTAGTTATAAAATGAAATTAAACTATGTTAAAGGAAATAGACAACTAACTAATGTAATAAAATAAAATAAAGTGTTAGCCTCTTAAAGTGAAAACAAGCTAATAAAACAATCAAAATGTAAAATCATCCCTTAGATAATTAATCCAAATATTAAATGTGAATTATTATGTCTTTTAAAACCGAAAATCATAATTAATTTGTAGAATGTTATCTCGACTAAGTACAAAAACTAGATTTGTAAATTGCAGAGTTAAATTATTGCTTTATGTGTGGCGCATTAAGTGCTTGTACGTAATTTATCTATTGCGAGGTAATGAACTTTACATTGTGAGCGTTAATGTAAAATGAAACCTTTTAAGTGAATTTTTTTGTGTTATGTTAAAAATAATGGAAAATTGATATCAGTACCTAGTCTATTCTTGAAAAATAGAAATCAGAAGGATAAATGTCTGAATGTAAAGTTACAGAAAAAAAAAAAAAAAAAAAAATTGAAAAATATTTACATTCCTCTTATTTATAGTTTGTTAGAAAAAAAAAAATGAATGATAAAATGAAGCATAAGGATGTAAGTACGTCTAATTTTCTTTTTCTTAAAAAATGGAATTTTGACAGTTGTCAGTACAACATCCATGACCAGTTTTAGACCCCTCAGAACATTAGGTTTTTGAGACCCTATGTTTCTCTCAATATCCTAGGTTCATCCGAGTGAAACCCGAAAAACGTGAGTACTTCACGCTTAGATTGTCTTGAAGGTAACCTACATGCATGAAGACGTCGGTCTTAAAAATATACAGAAAGAAAAAAATGTAAAAAAATAGAATGTACCTTTGACGGAAGGACACTCTGCCTTCACCCTAATGGATGGACTTGGAAGTAGCCTTACCTACCATCACTACATTGTTAGGTTCTTTGACGACTATGGATGAAGGTGAAAAAAATAAAAGACTATGGAAGCTAGTGATTCCTCCTCCTTACCTTCGATGATTTGTGCCATTGCTCTCACCTTGTATTTAAACATGTCCATGAGGTAAATGAAATGTTTCGATTGCTCTGGAAGGAAATCAACATTTTGAAAATGTTTGGTGTTTGGTGTATGAGGAATACACATAACCCCTTGTACTTCAAGGGTTGATGTCTTTCAACATATGGTATTTTGAAGTCAATCTTTGGTACTTTTGAATTATCGTCATTATGTGCACCACGATTTCTCCCTAGTCCTTCCTCAAAAAAAAAATTCTTAAGAATGGTATTGTCTGCCTACACGTGTAACCATTTTGGATGGCTAGGCTTGTCAAGTATAAATGTGAATGGGAAAATCCATTGATGTGCAAGTTTAAATCCTTAAAACATGTACAAATTCCATTCATCTAGGGAATTGTTGTTTTGACTTAACTATGTCCTAGCACCACATGCTACCATTATCACCGCAACAGAGGATGGTACTCTTGTCACGATATATAAAGTAGGAAACTACACATATTGTATGGGGAATTTAGAGGGAAAATGACTTCTCAACATAGGTCCAAAACTCATTCATGGACCAAAGAGTTGATCCTTGCAGTTAAAAACAGTAGGCATCATGGGAGTATTATCAATTTTCGAAAATAAAGTTCTAAGAATGAGAACAATGTTAGAATTTAATAAAGCAGTATAATCAATATTATTTTCTCCGGAAACAAAAATATGATCACTGAAAGAATAAAACATGCACATAAACAAAGAGACACAATAATTTTTATCCTAGGAAACCCTTCTACTCAAGGGAAGAAAACCCAACAACCTTCTTATGAGAGAATTAGTTCAAGATACAAGTATAACCAAACACAAGACTAAAATAATCCTAAAGATACCAAGCCCAGAAATGATCCTTCTTTTGCTGGTGCATCCTTCTCTTCCTCTTCCACACTAGATCAAATCACTTGATATAAATTGCTTAGTAAAAAATGAATGAGGCATCGTTTATTTATACTTGTTTGATGGGTGAATTTTCCACTTTTCCTAGGACCAACACGTCCTTTATTTATACTTGTTTACATTTAATATATATAATAATAATTGTTTATTATTTATTTTGCTAGGCCGACTTGTGAGGATACCTCATGAAGCTATAAACACCAAAACTCCCTCTTAACTAGGGAGGTATTATCATTTTAGAACACATCTAGATATCATCTGATCATCAAGTCTTGTCTTGGACTTCTTTGCATCATAAGGAAGGTCTTCTCTCATACATGTGGCTACAACCAACATGACGTCCACTATGGGATACAACCCATGTATCTCCCAACCACAAACGTTTGTTGGGAACTAGTCCAAATGACAAGTATCCCAACCACAAAGATTGCTGAACACAAATCAAGTGACAAGTCTCCCAACCTACAAAGGTTGCTAGACACCAATCCAGTGACAAGTCTCCCAACCCACAAGGGTTGTTGGGTACCAACCTAGGTGACAAGCATCCAAACCTACAAGAGTTGTTGGACACCAATCCAATGACAAGTATCCCAACCCACAAGGGTTGCTGGGCACCAACCCAGGTGACAAGTCTCCCAACTCACAGTAGTTGCTGGGCACCAACCCGGGTGACTCGAAAAAAATCAGTCCATTAAGAGGTGTCAAATATTAACTCAAATCAGTCCATCGAGGATAATAATTAGAGTAGTCAACTCCCTCTCTCTCCCTCTCAAGGGAGAGTAACACCATTCTCTGACTGTCTCAGGGAAAATGTGTCATTGATACTGCATCATAAATCCTCCCTCTCAATGAGGGAGCCATTATCCATCACTCCAAGCCTAGCATAGGTGATATTCAACCTCAGATAATATGAGAATGTCTCATGTCATCGCATGGAGTGTAATGTCACATGGTAACTCAACTCAATTCATTAAGGAGTGAGCCCATGTCTCTTATTCATCTCACGGTAACCCAACTTAGTGAGGAGTGTGCCCACGCATCTATTAGGATATTAAAAACCCATCTAGACTTAGGATATAAATCATTATTCCTTTTTAATACTTTCTTAGGTGTTTGACTAGGTAGTTGGCCACATATTGCCTCTTTAGGCTCACCACATTCCATCATTATCACAGGAGCACACTTAGAAATACTATGGATAAGATTCTATTGCTTTTATGACTATCCAGAATAGTAAGAGCACATTACTGCTTTTACACAGTTTTGTCCTGCTTTTTCATCTTTTTAGTGGATAAGGATAAAGCTAGGCACTTTTATGGACTTGGCAAGCTGTCTATTTTTTGTCCAACTTATCCTCCATATTTTTCTCTCCAAAATCTATCATCGCATCCTTGTTTGATCACTCATTACCTGCCATACCTTATTTAGCCGATTCGTGAGGTCCTTGACTGTTTTGGAAAGTGATTTTGCCACCTTGGGGTTTTTTAGCTTTTAGTAAGCCTTCCTTTTGTGAGATTTTCAAACTTGCCTCCAAGGAATTTGAATTATCTCTTGAGTATGTATTATATATTGTATTCTAATTGTTGAATAACACATAGATGATATTTACATCAATTGAGTTATGTCTCTCTTGGTTCTACTTCAATATTTCTTCTTATTTCTACATATCTCTGAATAATTTTTGTGAGGAATTCTTTGCTTCTAGATCCAAGATTATCAGAATTCTATCATGGTATTGAACCTATTTAGAATTCCTGCATGGTATCAGAGCCTTTTTCTTACTGAATTTCCTCCTGAGTGTTTTTTTGTAGGTTTTTATGCAAGTACAACTTCATGGATTCGAAAGTTGTTCCTCCTCTTACTCCATTCAATTATGCTAAGTGGAAGCCAAATATGGTTGCAACTCTCAAGAGACAATGTCTCTATGATGTGTCTATTGGTGATGTGAGAGATCCAAATTCATTTGAAGAGAAGAATGAATGGATGAATGATTGTGACAAAGCATTTGGAGTTATGTGTCTGGCAATGTCTTCAGATATGCACTACCATATTGGTTTTGCAGACTATCCTTTTGAGATATGGTCCAACTTGGACGGGGATCTAGATAAGCATAAAATTGGTACTCGGAGTGATCCTATGGACACCTCCTCATGTTTTCTCCCTCTTGATATCTCGGCCTCAACTCTCTCTATAGAATTTGTTCAAAGAAAATAAGAAAATTGCAGAAATTTCTTCAATACATATAGTCATTGAAGATGAAGACTTCCATCTCTCTCTCATGTTCTTCTATGAGTCTTCTAATTTGAGTTCTGAGCAAGATAATCCAGTTCATGCTCTATAAGTTGAAGAGGAATTTGATTCCTCTCTTTCACATGAGTCTACTGGTGTGCATAATAGTGATCTACTAAAGGTTTTGGAAGATAGATAAGAATTTGGAAGTGATGCATTCACCCTCCTTAATTACATGCTTCCTATGTACTTCTACCTGATTTCTAGCACTGGTTGTCAGAATTTCACTAAAGATGGAGGAAACCACCTTTTACTTGAGACTTATTCTTAATCTCATCATGGTTCATTTGGTTCTAATCTCACACATGTTAGTTCAAAGGAGGTATGAAGGAACCATCTATCAATTCTTGGAGCTGATTTAACTTCCACTGATTAGAAGTTCAAGTTTCAAGAGAAATCAAATCTGATTGGAGATTATCCCGCCTCATGTGGTTTGAAATTCAAGTTCCATAATTGTTTGCAAATATATTCATGGATTTTTTCTAAACAAGTTTGGTTCAAAGAGATTCCATATTCGCTTGCATCCACTGATGGAGAATTCAAGCACATGTTTTTGGAGCATGATCCACTTCTTCCCAAGAGGAAAATACCTCTAGACATCTAATCAAGTTCACACCTACTTGAGTTTGGAGCAGCATTAAGTTTTGGTGTGCACATGTCCATTCTTGAGGGAGGGTTTTGTTCCCATGAGGTTTTCCCTATTTCCTCAGTTTACATGGGAATAATAATTGTAATGGGGTGACCATAAGCCTTTTTTGATTGGGTCCTAATAATATTTTACTCACTCTAATTCAAGCTTTAGGGGGGATATTAGGATAATAAAAACCCATCTAGACTTAGGATATAAATTATTATTCCTTTTCTATACTTTCCTAGGTGTTTGACTAGGTAGTTGGCCACACATTTCCTCTTTAGGCTCACCATTTGCCATCATTATCCACAGGAGAGAACTTAGAAATATTTGTTGGAATATTGGACAATACTAAGAGGGGGGGGGTGAATCAATATTGATAAATTTTAACAATTAAAACCACTTTTAACTTATTCATTAACACACAGGATCAACAAGATACAAGGAACACAACTTTTATTATGGAATCCCAATTGGGAAAACCACAAACACTTTCTATAACTGCAAAATTATATTTACAATTGTTTTTGAAAGCTACAACTTGCTGGAGAATTCAATCCCCAAATTTCTTAGCTACAACTGAAGGATGCTACAACACCCTGGTTTCTTCCTACTACAACAGACAAGGATGATACAACACCCTTTTTATCAGCTACTACTAGAAGGAGGCTATGAACCCATAGTTTATCATCTACTACTGAAAGGATGCTTCGACACCCTATTTACCAGCTATCGCTGGAAGGAGGCTACGACTCCCTTTTGGTTTATTAGCTACTACTGAAAGGATGCTTCGACACCTTAGCAACCACTAGAAGGAGGCTACAACCCCTTTTCAGGCCTTTAGCCTTCCCTAGCACCACCCTACCTCCCTATTCTTTGTTTTTCATAACTTCAATAACTTCTTATAGTATCTTTTGTTCTCTATCCTTTGCTGCAAATCATCAATTATGACCACAAAGACAATACTTCTGTTTTATTACATTCTCTGACTTCTGTACTGCATCAGATATTCATATTAAACACTTAACATACATCCTCTGTTCTTCCTTTTATTTCTTTGGTCTATGTACAAGTTCAGATCTTCATGTTCCTTCAAGTCTGTTACTGGATCTTCTTTATTTCCTTGGTCTTTGTTTTTCTTGAAGATACATCAATCTAGAATTCAGAGCCATATTTCTTCCACTTCGAACTTCTGTTTAAATACTTCTTTCATCATGTCTTTTGAACCGTTGTGTCTTTTCATCATTGTGTCCCTTCATTAAACCTTTTCACAAAATGCATCTCTTCATTATGGAAATGTGCCTTTTCATCAAAACACATCCCTTTACTTCTCTATTTAATTAACATACTTTATTTATTAATCCTTCTCTGTTTTAAGTAATCCTGTAAAATACTTTTCTATTTAATTAATAATAATTTACTCTGCTACATGAATAATATACTTCTGTTTACACTCTGCTTAAGAATAATATACTTTTGTTTATATCTGCTTTATGATTTTTAATTCCGCTTTGTTGGAGCCATGGCCACAACTATGATAAAGCTGCGAATTTTGAGGAAAAAGCACAAGTATGGAAGGAAAGTGCTAATTTTGAACAAGCACCAATTTTTGGGTAGAAGCAAACGGTGCGCAGTACGGTGCCAGACGGATGAGCTCAGTGCAGATTACGGACTAAAAATCGTGGAGCTCGCGCGCACACGTCAAAGGAAAATAAATGTGTCCGAGTAGAGAGCTCAGCTACCATAATAAATGAAGCGACGGAGTAAAGGGCTCAGCTACCCTCATTAAGGCTAAGTACAGAAGTTATGGTTGCTCTAACCAAGGAAGAGCAATGGACTAAAGCATTGAAGGCAAAGGACAAGGAGCGGTAAACGATGAAGCGGCGCCCATACCCGCAATCTGCGCCGGAAGTCACGGAACCTGCAGGAAACGGCGACATGACTACAAGCGGCGCCTACAGTACACCTAGCCATGTTCGTGGTTAGGGTTTTTGGGGAATACTGCTGGGAAAGGCCCACAGTTTTGTAAAGGTGTGACCGCCATGGCCACCTATATATATGTGTAATCGTAAAGGATAGATGTTAGTTGGTTAGTCAGTCAGTCGGTAAGCTAGCCATTCAGTCTTCTATTGTGTTGTTAGAAGACAAGAGTTAGAGTCGGGATAGCCGTGGAGTTAATCCCTGAGTTGCAGACAGTCTGAGTCGACGTCTGAACTATTGTAATCTCTGTAGAGGAAGAGACTAGATCGAGAGAAGGGCTCCCAGCTGTGTGCGTGGAGTTTCCTGGAAAGATCTAAGGCTGCAGCTGTGTGCGCAGCAGGATTGTAATTCCTATTCTGTGATTAATATAAGATACACTCCCCGTGGACGTGGTTTCCCCGTGGAGGTGAACTTCATAATTTTCCTTGTTGCGACGCTGTGTTGTGTGATTGCATGTTTTAGTTCACTATCTGTGTGTACATGAACATTGCGTTATCTTTATGAATATTCTAAGTAAGTTCGCAAGCTTTCCTGATAGCTATAATCGTTAAGTGTCGAAGAACCCTGTAGAACGCTGTCACTGCGGCGATTGAGGCATGCATTACTACGCTGGGCGCGCAAGCAGGAACGATACATAGGGTATCGACGCAGAGGGTAATCGCCTCGTGCGCTGGAAACGAGGGACCTTGCGGTTAAGCTGGTATGAGAGGCAGCGCTGTCGCGCTGAGAGCTACAGAGGAGTAAGACATTCCGCCCAAGAACTCCCGAGAGGGGAGAAGACTGCAGTCTCCGCATCGCCAAGGTTAAGGAAGCCTGATTCCTTAGCCCCCCATAGCCACTTCGGGTGAGACCTCGAGCTGCTGCGTAGCTCGTTGCTGAGAGGGCCAATGCGCCAAGGGTTTTTGTTGCTGCACCTCATTAAAACCCAGGTCTGTCCAAAAAGCAGCCAACAAATGGTTCCGTTGCCTCGTGACTTGTTACTGTGAGCTTTGTTATTTCGGTGACGCGCGACATTGATGCGAAAACTAGAGAAAGAAGGAGCCAACAAATGGTTCTGTTGCCGTGACTTGTTACTATGAGCTTTGTTATTTCGGTGATGCGCGAGATTGATGCGAAAACTAGAGAAAGAAGGAGCCAACAAATGGTTCCGTTGCCTTGAGACTTGTTACCCCGACGACGTGAGATTGTTGCCTTATGATTGGTTAAACCAGCAAATGATTCTGTTGTCGAATTTGACCCCATCACCTTGAAGTCAATGTGCTACTGGAATCCTACAGCTAAAGAAATTCAAGACTGGTTTGATTTAAAAGCTAGAGAGTTCACTGAACGAGAAAATAGAAGCCCTAGGCTTCAGACAGAAGACTGGTTGCAGAAGTATATTTATACTGACCTTCACGAAATTTTCTTTGTCACGTTTGCACTGGAATTGCATGCGTGGGTAGCCAAGTTAGCAGATACTAGACCCACTGTGCATGTTGAGTGACCCGTCGCTTGGACGCCTGAGCTAATCAGTATTTTGAAGCGGGTAGATAATTCTGTCTCCCGCGCAGTAGAATTTTGGTTGAACAGTTTGCTGGAAGGTTTCATCACTGAGTTTGCAGTAGATACGAGAAAGAGCTTTAGCGAAGCTGAGAGGAGCTTCTTCAGAGAACACAGGGGTAAGTTCCTAAATTCCCTAAACTTGTGGATTAAAATGCTTCTGTATGAAAATGGAAAACTATGCATAGCTTCTGATGAATAGCATAGACAAGTAATGTCCGTAGATTCTGATAGTGATCTTGAAGCTATTGGTTGCACTCATAGTGGAAAGCGGTATAAAGTAGGCCTTGACCAACATTCTTTTGAGTCTAGCCCAGAAGACAACCAAGTTCCTAGAGCAAGTCATCTAGAGAGACAAGGAAGTGCTCATATCCCTTACCACCCTTTTACACCGCAAAAACCAGACGGAGCTCAGTATAACCCCGCAGTAACACCTTTTAGTAGCCCGCACGGTACTTCTAGTACCTCAGCACCACCTTTATTTAACCACCCTAGAACCACTGCTACAGCACCTCCACCTCAACCTAGCGCAAGAAGGATGGGTGATGACATGAAGCTACCAACTTTTAGAGGAACAGGGCTAGAAGACCCTGAGCAGCACTGGTTCCTATGTGAAGCCATTTGGACAATTAAGCAAATTAATGACGATGTTGTTAAGCTCGTTCAATTAGCAACCACACTAAGAGAAAGAGCCTTAACTTGGTTCATGAAATACTCAGCAGCACAGAACAGGACGCTTGCTGATGTAAGAAGTGCTATGATTAAGGAATTCAAGAAACCTAAATCAGAATCACAGTGTATAACGAATCTCAAAGACATAAAACAGTTACCTACAGAGTCAGTATGGGACTTTGACCAGAAGTTTAAAGCCTTGATAGATCAAGTAAGCTTTGAGTTTGCACCACACCAGCATAAGGAATGGTTCATTGCTACGCTGCTTCCACACATTAGACTTCCTCTTATGCAACAGAATCTCACTACTCAGGAACAAGCTCTAGAAATGGCCATGAAACTAGAAGCTTCACCAATTGCTGGAACAAGCAACGATGTTGCGCAATTGCAGAACCAATTAGCAAACTTAACCTTGCAAGTCCATGATATTAAGAAAGGCAAGGAAGTTAAAGAAGAAATTTGGTGTACAAAGTGTAAAGCGCAAGGTCATTCAAAGGACCATTGCCCCGTTTTCATAGAGTATATTGCAACTGGAGCACCTAACCCTTTACCACAGGCCCAGGGGCCTTGGTGTGAAATCTGTAAAACTAGAGGTCACAGACCACAAGAATGTCACTTACTACAGAAATATGTACAAACTCCAAAGAATTTATATTGCAATTTCTGTAAATCAGTAGGCCATGATGAGAATAACTGTAGAGCATATGATCTTATGATGGAAAGAAAACATGATGTTTATAGAGTACAATCAGAGGCACAAGGACCCACAGCAGGTCCACAGTATGACCAAACTCGCGAAGGCCAATGAGGAAATTATAGGGGCCGCGGATGCGCAGCAGGTTTTGGTCGAGGAAGAGGACAGATTACTTGCTACAATTGTGGAGCTCAAGGCCATTTTGCAAGGGATTGCCATAATCCTACAACCATTTGCAGATATTGTAAATCTTATGATCATGTCATTGAAGAATGCCCTCAGTTGATGGCTAAGATGCAAGCAAAGACACCACAGGTCAATCAGAACATTCAGTTGATAGGAGCAGAAAAAAGAGAACCAGAGCCTACAATTAATATAGTGACGCGCAGTGGAGCAACCACTGGTGCGCCAGAGTTGGGAACTGGAAAGCAAGCGACGCAATGGGTGCGCTAAGCTAATATTAAACCATCCCCGCTTGACCTGCAGAAGCAGAAAGAAGCATTCAAGCAAGCTCAAGAGTATTTCAGAGATCTGAGACCTTCAACTTCGGTCGCAATTCCGCATAACGACATCAGACCGCAAATGCTAAGACAAGAGAACCTAGTACAAGAACAAGCCACTACATCTGGAAGGCTTGATGATGAAGAGGATGCACTAGGCAGTGTCCATGCTTTCCTGAGAAACTGCTTAAAGTTGTTGTGCAATGAAAAAGAAGCTATGGAACTTCAACACCTATTGAATAAGTGTCAACAATCTGCTTCGACGAACACACCGCAGCGTGCTGTTCACCAGATTGGGAGTCATACCAGAACTGGAAAAGAGATGAGGCTCACAGCGCAGATTGGAGCATTTGACATGGACGAAGTCATTTTAGACTTGGGCTCAGAAGTCAATGTTCTCACCATGCAGACATGGGAATAGATGGGTAGCCCTTAGCTTACAAGATCTCCTATCCAGCTACGACTCGCCAATCAGCAACGAGTCTCTCCATTGGGCAGACTACCCAATGTACCTATTGATATTGAAGGAGTAACAAGTTCTGCAGATTTTGAAGTAATCAAAATTCTGGATGATAGTAGACCATACCCAACACTGTTAGGCATAGACTGGGCATTTGATAATTTAGCTGTCATTAATTTGAAGAAAAGACAGATGACCTTTGAGGATGACCAGATTAGGGTCATTGCACCGCTTGATCCCATTCAAGGACCAAGATATATTGAACCCATTCGGGTAGAAGAAGAAGTGCGCCACATGGAAAGTTTGTATCAGATGACTGCTAGTCATAGTGACTACGTCAATCCCACAGCCGACGGCCATATCAGCTGGCGATGTGATAGTTCGTGCACATCAGATTCAGAAGCAGGATTGGAAAACTGGCAGAATCGTTTACATGAGGTTTCTGCAAGGCGTTGCGCCATGATGACTAAATCCATTCGATGGATTGGTACAGAATTGAATGACACTCCAATTTTTGATGGTTTAACTGAAATAAGTGAATTCATACATACATATGAACAATAGATCCCATAAGAGCAGCGCATACAAGCATTGGATGTATCCCTGTGCGCTACACCCGCAAGATGGTGGGGTGCGCATAAAGAGAATATTCACACATGGCAAGACTGTCGCAGATTAATACTGCGCAAATTTCAGGGAACTACAGCAGAAGTATTGTGCAAATATGAGGGACAGAGTGACCCCAGGTCACACATTGAAGCATGTATTCAGCAATGGTCAGATATTCCAGACGATGAGTGGGTTCACCTATTCATCCACACATTGGATACAGTCCCAAGGAACTGGTACACTGAAACGGAATTGCGCAGAGGCACTGTCACTTGGCCTCTTATGATAGAAAGTTTTCAGCTTACCTTCAGTTTTGAGTCAGAATATCCGAGCATCGACCACGCTTTAAAGTGCATTAAAAAGAAGGTATTTGAACAATGTCCATTACCAGAATATCCCCAACCAGATTGGGTTGTCCAGATAGAACATGCCCTGGAATGCTATAATTTTACCGCTGGAGAAGAGGAGGATGATCCCCGCAACATCAATATTCCAGAATCAGAAGGGATGTGCAATGTTGAAGGTCCTCAGCTTGATATTCCTGCCATTACAGAACACATCAAGCTCAAAAAGATTAACATTGGTACAGAAGCCGAACCCAAGTTTGCTTCTATCGGAGATTATTGGGATGATGAAACTGTTGGCCACATTTCATATTTATTATGTGACTACCAGGATATCTTTCCTACTAAGTTCACAGAAATGAAAGGCATCCTAGGAGATTTAGGAGTGATGCGCATACCTCTGAAAGCAAACGCCAAGCCAGTAAAACATCGCCTGTACAGGTTGAACCCGCGCTACAAAGAAAAGGTTAGAGAAGAAATTGATAAAATGCTTGCAGCAGGTATTATTGAACCAGTAGAGGAAAGTGACTGGATTAGTCCTATGGTGGTACAAGAGAAGAAGACAAAAGGTGAAATAAGAATCTGCGTGGACTTGCGCAAGCTGAATGACGCATCAGCGCATGATCCATTTCCTACTCCCTTTACCGACGAAGTGCTTGATAATGTGGGAGGACAAGAGGCTTACTCCTTCACTGATGGATTTTTGGGATTCCATCAGATCAGAATCCATCCAGAAGATCGTCACAAGACCACTTTTGCGACTGAATGGGGATCATTCCAGTATACGGTAATGCCCTTTGGTCTTAAAAACGCACCTGCTATCTTCTCTAGAGTTGTTGTTGCTGTTTTTAAAGAATTCATTCATAAGTTTCTCGAAATCTATTTCGATGACTGGACTGTGTTTGGTTTACTAAAGAACCATATAGGAAACCTGCGCATGATGTTAGAAAAATGTAGACAGCATCAGATTTCCCTTAACTTGAAAAAATGTATCTTCTCTGCTCCTTTTGGTATTTTGTTGGGCCATATTGTATGCAGACAAGGACTCCTGATGGATCCTGCGAAGGTTGCCATCATTGCTAATTTACCTGCGCCCAACTCAGTTAAGCAATTACGCACTACATTGGGACATACAGGGTACTACAAGAAATTTATCAAAGGTTATGCAAAGATAACTGCGCCTATGGAAAGACTGCTGAAAAAGGATTCGAAGTTCCAATGGACGGAAGAATGCCAACAGAGCTTGGATACACTTAAAGAAAAGATGATAACTGCGCCTATTCTAGTTTTCCCGGACTGGAGAAAACCCTTTCATGTTCATGTAGATGCTTCTTCCATGGCATTGGGGGTTTTGCTCACACAACCAAGAGAAGGAGGTATAGACCACCCCATTGCTTACTCCAGCAGAAAACTCTCTACAGCTGAGAAGAACTACACCACTACAGAAAGTGAAGGACTAGCTATGGTGTATGCCCTACAGAAATTCAGGCACTACCTATTGGGTGCACATTTTAAAATGTATACTCACCATTCAGCTCTGAAATATTTGGTCAACAAGCCAGTGTTAGGGGGAAGAATTTGCAGATGGCTACTTCTCTTCCAGGAGTATGATTTTGAGGTTATTGTGAAGCCAGGTAAATTGAATGTAGGACCTGACCACTTATCTAGGATAGAGTCAGGAGAGGAACCTACAAATTTGGAGGACAATCTGCCTGATGCGCAGTTGTTTTCTATTCAAGCAGTAGATGAATATTATTCCGATATTCTTGAGTTTCTCACTACCGGGCAAGCGCCAGTTGAGTTTACAATCCAGCAGAAGAAGCAACTTGTGGTCAAAGCCGCAGACTTCACTCTGATAGCCGGCTAGCTCTATAAGTTGGGCCCTGATGAAGTCCTGCACAGATGTATCTTACCACATGAGAAGAACTCCATCATCGCAGAAGCGCACTCAGGTACCGCAGGAGGCCATTTCGCAGGAAAGATGACTGCGCAGAAGATCTTAGCAGCAGGTCTTTGGTGGCCGACATTGCACAAGGATACTAAGGAATTATGCAAACATTGCGATGTATGCCAGCGGACAGGAAGTCCCTCAAGGAGAGATGAAATGCTGCTAAGACCCCAGATAACATTACATGCTTTTGATAAATGGGCCATTGATTTTGTAGGACCTATCAACCCACCAGGAAAAAGAACCGGCGCAAGATACATCATCACAGCTACTGAATATCTCACCAGATGGACTGAGGCGAAGCTAGTTCAAAACTGTGACGCTGTCACTGCTGCGCAGTTTATTTTTGAGAACATTATCACTAGGTTTGGATGCCCGCTAATTCTAATGAGTGATCAGGGTACGCATTTTCTAAACAACACTATAGAGGCCCTTACTGAGGAATTCCACATCAGTCACCATAAGAGTACACCCTACCACCCTCAAGCTAATGGTACGGTGGAGGCATTCAATAAGATTCTCGAGAATGCCCTGACGAAGATCAGTAAACAACAAAGAGATGATTGGGACCTTAGAGTCACAGCTGTATTATGGGCTTACAGAACCACATGCAATAAATTAATAGGTCACACACCTTTCAGTTTGGTGTATGGACAAGAAGCAGTTATGCCCATGGAATACATTGTTCCCAGTCTCAGAACTGCGCAGATTACAGAATTGGCAGATACTGATACTATGAGTGAAAGACTTTCACAATTGCTTGCCTTAGAAGAAGACAAACTTTTGGCCGGATTCCATCAACAAGTACAGAAGGCAAGACAGAAAGCTTGGCATGACAGGCATATTAAGAATAAAGTCTTTCAAGAAGGCGACTTGGTACTCCTCTATGATAGTAAATTCATCAAGTTCCCAGGCAAGTTTCGTACACATTGGTTAGGCCCTTTTCGGGTCATAAAGATAACAGAAGGAGGAGCAGTTCAGCTTGCGAAGCTCAATGGAGAATTGCTGCCCACAATGATCAACGGGAGTCAGCTCAAGCTTTATTGCGACGACCACTCCGCCCGGTCGACTTAATACATTGCTAAGAGAAGTGCAGATGTTCAGTGTAGTTGAAAGAGGCATCGCATTTTCACAGTCTACACGGAAGTTACGAGACACTTTTAGTTTGGCTTCCCGCGCAGTTCCTTGAAGCATCCGCGCATGTCAATAAAATTTGTTTTGAGCGAGCCTATATTTGTGCTCTTGCGAAGTTTTTCCCCGGGTCGTCGAACCGTCGCTCTTACGAAGTTCCCTCTGTCAACTTGCCGCTTGAGGAGTTCTCGTTGTGGACCCCTCTATATGCACAGTTCCCTAAGCTGAAATGACCCGCCAAAAAATTTGAATTACAACAGTTATGTAGCCGCGTTTGAGTATTAATGCAGGAGAAGCCCGCCATTTAAGTATAGCCGCTCTAACAGATTCAGCTTGATCTCCGTAAGATTTGCATTTAACTCATGCGCCGAAAGCTTTAGCTTCTCCCGGAAGCCTGTCAGAGCCCGTCCATCACAATTAATGCACCGTAGAGGCGAGGGGGATAGAGGGGTTGTCAACTCATGCATAGGCACCTACAGCTAGTAGCCCCACTTGCCCGCATTTACTATCAAATTTGGATATAAATACTCCGTACTTGTCTATTTTCGGGTTACTTTTCTCGAGTTGCATAGTCTTGTTTGAGACTCTAAGTTATTGTTTTCAGAGCCAAGTGTCCAGACTGCTTCCTTTGTTTTCAGCGTTCGTATCTCACGCTGCTTCGTCATTCGTCTATTCAAGTTTTGTTGTCTATACCGGTTCACGACGGAGAACCTGTCAACTGAAGAAGTTGTTCGTCAATTCCTGCGCCGAGGCTTAGATTTCGGCATGACTACTCCGGTGACGGCTTCAACTTATGTACACCCTGGTTGGACTGATCCAAGACAATCTCCTGGAACGAGGGCATCTCAGCAGCAGCAGCCGGACGAGCCCGTTCCAGAGCCGTTAGCCACTATGGTGAATTATATTTCGCCGTGTCCAGATGATGCACCAGAAGTGCATATCCCGAAGAATGCAAAGTATCCGATTCCGTTACCTCCACTGCCCGTTGGCGTGCGACAAGAAGGGTCCCTGCTTGGACACCTTCCACTGGTCAAGTTCTCTGATTTCAACTTGGGCGACTACAGAACATATCCTCAGTTTGTGCCAGATCGTTATCTGATGGTGGTCTATAATACTGATAGAAAGGTCGATGAATTCGTTCCAAAAGATTTCGCAGCAAATCTTGAGCGGCCTGGACTTATGAACCTGTTAAAGCTACCGCACTTCGGGCGTAGCAACGAAGTGAATGCAGTTGTTAAGACACTGCTATCCTGCGTTCATGGTGGTTACCTTTGGCTGGGGAGGCCAATCGATTTAAATGTCAATTTGATTCACCGTATTACCCGCCTATCTAAGGTTGGTAAAGACCCTAATATTCATTTTGTCGGAAAGGAGAAGGACAGAAAATTGGCTGCATGGCTGGTGTAGAAATATAATTTGACAAGAGGAGGTCGGGCTTATGACCTCACTATAGTTGAGGATGAAGCACTTAGATTTACAGGCAGTCTGCTTGCAGGCAGACTTCTTACAAAGTGCAGACCTAAAGAAGTTACTGGAGCTGTCGTGGAGCTCGCTATCGCAGCTGCGGAGGGAGAACAGTACAATTGGTCTCTCTTCCTCCTCAATTCTTTCTTGGAAGACTGCCGGAACGTCTAAGACACCCCCTGTCAGTTGTTCCATTTTTCTTGGATTTTAATTTTATGTGCTCTCGTCGGGTGGAAGGAACCCCCGAACACTCAGTTCCTTCCGCGCCGCGCAGGAGAACCTGCTGGCATCCGCTATGTTAACCTCTGGGATTCTAATAATCCCACGAAGCGCAAGATGAACCGCACTGTATTTTGTGAATACTACCATCTCCTTAAAGATACCATTCAAGAAATGCCAAGGCTGAGTGAGGAGACAGCAAAAGTATATGAACGAAAGTTGGCCTTTTCTGCCGACTTGCATCAACTTTACCTCTGCCCTTGCAGCATTCAAGAGGAATGGGCCGTAGGTCTTTACAATATGACCACTGAAGATGTTGAAGAAACTATCAAGTCTTGGTCGGATGAATGGAGGGAGGCTGCCGAAATCGCATTTGCGATGCCACCCGCCACTGCGCAAGAAAAAGATAAGGGCAAGGAAGCCCCTGAGCAAAGAAGTGATGAAGGTTCCACAGAACCAGCAACCAAGAAGTAAAAGGTGTCGCATCCCTCTGAGGCCATTCCCTCGGGGATCGACCAGTATTTGAAAGAGCAATTTCGCGAGCTGCGGACCGCGCACGCTCACATTAGAAGTGCTCTGGACCTGCAGTTCGTAGAATTAAAAGGTCTCGCAGGAAGAGTCGCGCAGACCCATGCACCAGCATCTACTTCGCAGGTGCCGCAAGCAACCACAAGTACCGAGCGATTTGAAGTACTTGCAGAAAGGCATACTGTCGTGCACATCCCGCATACAAGCATGACACTTCTGGATCCTTTGGCCGCACAGCAGGTAAGCGCAGTTGGCCCCATTGAAGTAAATTTGTCTTTAATTCCTATAGAAACTCTACAGCTAGTGCAAGAGAATGTTTCTGTTGAGTTGAGAGCTAGAGAGCTCTCCACATTCCAGGCAAACCAAAGACTCCAATCGCAGGAGATAGAGTTGAAGACAGGCTATAAGAACATCTCTGAGAAGCTTGCACTCTATGAGGCACAAGACACTGGGATAAGAAACGTAGTTGATGAAATCGCCCAGGAGTTGCTGGCCTGCGAGATTCAACCAGACCTTCCTCTGGTTGAGAAAGTTCAAATTATTGGTGGAAGGGTGAAAGCCCTAGAGCAAGAAATAGTTGCTATGGCTGAAGACCATAGAATGCAGATCACTGAATTGGAAGCTCATGTTGCAGTGCATTCTACAGATGATAGAAACGAACAATTTGAAGCGCTACGCAGAACTTCCACACAAATGTAGAGCCAAGCAGTCAAAGCCGAGAACCTGATGACCCAAGCTATGGAGGCTTGGACTGAGCTTGAGAAGCTCCCCTTCAAAGTTGGTCTTTTGGAACAAGTACAAGCAGCAAAACAGTCCCTAACTGTTCTGAATGAAGAAGCTAAGGCATTAGGAGGCTTAGCAAAAATGAGGAAAATGAGTGAAGTGCGCAGAGTACAACAGCAACTGCACAAGCTCAGAAATGAAGATGCTAAACTCACTAACAGCATTCAGCCATTTATGGATGAGTATGCTGAGCTTGCTGCCCAAGCCGAGGAAAAGATCAAAGAAATTGCAGAATCACAACAGATGGTCGATGACATAAATGAAGAAGACGCCACTGCAGAAATGGTGCAGATAGCTGTGGAGTGCGTTGATAAAGTCGACTCCGCTATTGCGCAGTGGAAGAAAGCATTTGCGGAGGCCCAAGAAAAAGCAGATGCGCAAGTGAAGCGACCACATGCTACTGCGAGTGGCTTGAGGACGAGCCACAAGTAAGTGTTAGGGGCCTGTTGGAGCCATGGCCGCAGCTATGATAAAGCTGTCAATTTTGAGGAAAAAGCACAAGTATGGAAGGAAAGTGCTAATTTTGAACAAGCACCAATTTTTGGGTAGAAGCAAACGGTGCGCAGTACGGTGCCAGACAGATGAGCTCAGCGCAGATTACGGACCAAAAATCACGGAGCTCACGCGCACACGTCAAAGGAAAATAAATGTGGCTGAGTAGAGAGCTCAGCTACCATAATAAATGAAGCGACGGAGTAGAGGGCTCAACTAACCTCATTAAGGCTAAGTACAGAAGTTATGGTTGCTCTAACCAAGGAAGAGCAACGGACTAAAGCATTGAAGGCAAAGGACAAAGAGTGGTAAACGATGAAGCGGCGCCCATACCCGCAATCTGTGCCGGAAGTCACGGAAGCTGCAGGAAACAACGACATGATTGCAAGCGGTGCCTACAGTACACCTAGCCATGTCCGTGGTTAGGGTTTTTGGGGAATACTGCTGGGAAAGGCCCACAGTTTTGTAAAGGTGTGACCGCCATGGCCACCTATATATATGTGTAATCGTAAAGGATAGATGTTAGTTGGTTAGTCAGTCAGTCGGTAAGCTAGCCATTCAGTCTTCTATTGTGTTGTTAGAAGACAAGAGTTAGAGTCGGGATAGCCATGGAGTTAATCCCTGAGTTGTAGACAGTCTGAGTCGACGTCTGAACTATTGTAATCTCTGTAGAGGAAGAGACTAGATCGAGAGAAGGGCTCCCAGCTGTGTGCGTGGAGTTTCCTGGAAAGATCTAAGGCTGCAGCTGTGTGCGCAGCAGGATTGTAATTCCTATTCTGTGATTAATATAAGATACACTCCCCGTGGACGTGGTTTCCCCATGGAGGTGAACTTCATAATTTTCCTTGTTGCGACGCTGTGTTGTGTGATTGCATGTTTTAGTTCACTATCTGTGTGTACATGAACATTGCGTTATCTTTATGAATATTCTAAGTAAGTTCGCAAGCTTTCCTGATAGCTATAATCGTTAAGTGTCGAAGAACCCTATAGAACGCTGTCGCTGCGGCGATTGAGGCATGCGTTACTGCGCTGGGCGCGCAAGAAGGAACGATACATAGGGTATCGACGTGGAGGGTAATCGCCTCGTGCGCTTGAAATGAGGGACCTCGTGGTTAAGCTGGTACGAGAGGCAGTGCTATCGCGCTGAGAGCTACAGAGGAGTAAGACATTCCGCCCAAGAACTCCCGAGAGGGGAGAAGACTGCAGTCTCCGCATCGCCAAGGTTAAGGAAGCCTGATTCCTTAGCCCCCCATAGCCACTTCGGGTGAGACCTCGAGCTTCTGCGCAGCTCATTGCCGAGAGGGCCAGTGCGCCAAGGGGTTTTGTTGTTGCGCCTCATTAAAACCCGGGTCTTTCCAAAAAGCAGCCAACATGCTTTAATAATAAACATGTCGTTTCTCAGAATTCCTGTTTATATCTCTGTTTATAATTTATACAATCATGCCTTTTCTTATTAATCATAACTCTTCAAATATTAATGTTTGCATTCTTCAGATTCATTACTAAATACTCCCTTCAACATAGATAAAACATTCAACCTCCTCCATCTTCATATTTTCATTGTAGTTACAGGTTTCTTCCTTTTATTATGCATGAAGGAGTTTTCTGGAAATGCCTGAATTATCTTGCCTTCCATATTTTTTCAATTTGGACGGTTTATATCTCACATGTGTGATCACCAAATGGAGAACTAATGCCAAGAATGGATGGACAGATCACCAGAGAACATATTCATGCCATTGGATGATTTTACTGGAGCAAAGACAACCTATGGAGTGCATTTCCAAATGGCCTTTCAGATTTCTTGTGTTTAACACTTAGACATATTTTATTTATTTTTAACAGGAAAACATAATTTTTCTCAATTTGGCAGGTTTATATCTCACACATGTGACCACCAGAGAGGAAAATAAAACCATGGATAGATAGACAGATCACCAAGGAACAAACTCATGCCATGATATGATTTTATTGTCATAAATACATCATTTGGTGGGCATTTTCAAATGGCCTTTTGTAACTAGTTTTAACACACAATTTTATCAAAACCTAGGTTTACTAAGGTGATTTTTTTCTTTTACCAATCTTGGAAATATTATGAATCCAAAGCATGGGGGACAACATGTTGATTACATCCATTCCAATTTCATCCTCTGAAACCTCATCCTCTCTCCTCGGCGGGTATTTTACTGGAACAATGCAAATCAAGCCAGGAGGCACTTTTGGTAGACTGATAACTTCACCCTCAGAGACTTTTTGGACAAACTAATAATATGGTAAAATGCAACAATAAAAAATATAGGTCTATATGTCCTCATAATCATTTCATCCATCAAATACAAATTATGGCGTGTGTTTCCTTGAGGCCACTTAGGCAGTTTTACCAACACTGGTGCAAAACAACCTAAAACCCTGTTTTGGAAGACCTATAACTTTGTCATCAAACACTCTTTTAGATATCTGAGACCATGGTCAGATAGCCTCTTCAACAAGCTATATCTTGATACTTTCATATAATTTTTATCATTCACTTATGAGATATGGCGGGCATTTTTCTGAGGCCACTTAGACCAGTTTTCCAATAGTCAATTTCCAGATTTTCACCAACATGCCATATTTTTACAAAATGATGTCAGATTGTAACAATGACTTCATGATAACACTAGAACACTATCATATTTCCTCTAAACCTCATCACACATACCACATCATCATACATTCCATGTCATCACTTCCTTTGTTATTCCTTTACCATTCACTGCTTTTTCCCTACCATCATGTCTTTTGTTATCCTTTGTCATTAATGAACTCCTTTGAAATCAATGAAAATAAAACTCAACAATATTATGGATAATATTCTGCTGCTTTTATGACTATCCAAAATAGTAAGAGAACATTCCTTCTTTTACACATTTTTGTCTTTCTTTTTTTGCTTTTCAGTGGATAAGGATAAAGCTAGGTGTTTTTATGGACTTGGAAATCTATTTTCTTTTTGGCCAACTCATCGTCCATATTTTTCTCTCCAAAATCCATCATCACATTCCTTTTTCATCACTCATTAGCTTCCATACCTGATTTAGCTAATTTGTGAGGTCCTTGACTGTTTTGGAAAGTGATTTTGGCACCTTGGGGATTTTTAGCTTTTAGTAAGCTTGCCTTTTGTGAGATTTTCAAAATTTCCTCCAAGGAATTCGAATTATCTCTTTAGGATGTATTATATATTTATTCTAATTGTTGAATTACACAGAGATAATATTTACATCAATTGAGCTATGTCTCTCATGGTTCTACTTCAATATTTCTTCTTATTTATGCATATCTCTGAATAATTCTCGTGATGACTTCTTTGCTTCTAGATCCAGGATTATTAGAATTCCATCATGGCATTGAACCTATTTATAATTCCTACATCATCTCATGCATATCATGGTAACTCAAGGAGTGTGCCCATGCATCTCATGGTAACTCAACTCAAGTGTGCCCATGTATCTCATGCATCTCATGGTAACTCAAATCGGTGAGGAGTGAGCCCATGCATCTCATGCATCTCATGGTAACTCAAGGAGTGCACCCATGCATCTCATGGTAACTCAAGGAGTGCACCCATTCATCTCATGGTAACTCAACTTGAGTGTACCCATGCATCTCATGGTAACTCAACTTAGTGAGGAGTGCACCCATGTATCTCATGCATCTCATGGCAACTCAACTTAGTGAGGAGTGTTCCCATGCATCTCATGGTAACTCAACTCGAGTGCACCCATGCATCTCAAGGTAACTCAATTAGGAGTGTACCAATGAGAACCCACCCAAGCATTTCCTTCATTTTATAATCAAACTCCCATCCAAAATTCTCAAAATACCCCTACGCCTTGGCAAGTATGGCCTCCTCAGCATGTCCAAAACCAACCTTTTCAACAAGCTTGGATAGTACCTACTATTGGTAATCAATCTCCATATGCTTCTTCACAATATTATCAACCCTCTTATCAACAACAATATGTTCCTTACTATCAACAACCATATCAACAACAACAACAAATTCCATTTACTCAATATCCTCAAACAACTCAACAATCATATCATGTACCTTCTCCACCAACACTATTTCAACCACAACAGCTTCAGCTTCCTTCTAATTAACCACCTCCAAAATATACATCAATTCCATCTCAATCAGTATCAAATCCAAATAGTGAAGTGGAAAAACCGGTGTATAATATAGAAGAAGGAGTTTTTCCAACATATTTATTTGCATCTATACATAATATTCATTTAAGATAAGGAAAGATCCTTAATAAAGACCCTCCTATAATTATAGAAGAGATAGAAAAAGAAAGCCCCTAAAAAAATTGACATTTCAAATGAAAAGAAAAAGTTTGAAGTTCAAAATGACCAATCACGAGTGGTAAATATGTGTCCTTTCCTAGAAAGACTATATTTGGAGAAACTTGTTATTTCTCCTAAATATTCATAGATGAATTGAGAAATATTTCTATAAAGATTCCTTTGTTACAAGATATAAAGAGTATTCCTATTTATACCAAAACAATTAAGGAATTATGTATAAATAAACCAAGGAGAAAGAAGAAGGATTTATCCACACTACAGATTAATGGAAAATTAGCTAGCTTAATGCCAACCAATATTTCACTAGAAAAGTATGTTGATCCAGTTCTACCTTTGGTTACTATTTTGATTAAAAATATTTCTATTCCAAATACTTTGATTGAATTAGGTGCAACTATTACTGTAATGACACTGGAAACTATGCATAATTTGAATATTTGTAATATCTGGTCCACACCTACAATGCTTGAGTTGGTAGATAGATCCAAGTTCAAGCCTAAAGGTGTAGTTGAAGATGTTATTGTATCTTTAGATTCATGGGAATATCCAGTGTATTTTGTTATTCTTCAACCCAAATCTACTTTGGGAGGAAATCCTTTGATTCTTGGAAGGTCTTGGTTGGCCATGGATGACGATTTCATAAGTTGTAGACCAGGTTCAATGACAATTTCAAAATAAAATGAAAGTAAGCAAATTTCGCTTTGTCCACCTGCAAAATCAATAACTGAATTAGAGCAATCATCATGACTTAAAGAGATAGATCTTGATGAATATATTATCCAACCACTTTTTATTCTTGCTCAAACTACTAAGGATGATAATGCTAAAGATTTGCTTAATCATTTTTTGTCTAATTCAGATTGTGAGGAACACACTCAGATTAATATAGATTCAACTCTTTTCAATAATCTTTTAGAGCAAGGTTTTCAGAAAAATTGTTCAACAAGTTCTTTACAATATTTATATCAAATAATTTTTCCTATAAATTCAATATCAAATGCTCAAATAAAGACCGTTGAAATTTTTCCAAGAAAAAGTCTTAACATTAACTCTAATTTAGAAGAATCTTAGGAACAACAATTGCTTCAGTTATTGCAAAAATATTCTAAAGCATTGGCCTAGGATTATACAAATATGCAAGGAATTCATCTAGATACTTGCACACATCATATTTATAAGGAGGAAAGTGTTAGACCTATTAGACAACCTCAAAGGAGGATGATCCAATGTTAAGAGAGATAGTGAAAAAGTACTTCAAAAACTGTTAAAAGTAGATTTTATTAATCCTATCTCTGACCTTCAATGGGTTTCTCCTTTGGTGGTTGTACCAAGGAAAAATGTAAAATGGGGAGTGTGTGGGGATTATAGGGAACTAAATAAAGCAACTCTCAAAGATAATTTCCCTCTACATTTCATAGATCAAGTCCTAGATACATTAGCAGGGAACAATTTTTTCTCCTTCCTAGATGGATGTAGTGGCTATAATCAAATTAAAATAACTTTAGAGGATCAGTTGAAGACTACATTTACATGTCCTTGGGGGACATACGCTTATAAAGTATTACCTTTTGGATTATGTAATGCACCAACAACATTCCAAAGGGTAGTCCTGGCCATATTTTTAGATTTGATTCATGAATGTGTAGAAGCACACATGGATGATTTTTCCATGTATGGAAATTGTTTTGAAGAATCTTTACTTAGTTTAGAAAAAGTTTTGATAAGATGCTTAGAAACGAATTTATCCCTTACTAATGAAAAATGATTTATTTTATTAACTCAGGGAGTTGTATTGGGGCATCATGTATCTGTTGAAGGGATAAAAGCGGATCCATCCAAGATAGAGGTCATAACCAAGTTACCAAATCCAAAAAGTCAAAAATATGTTTGAATCTTTTTAGGCTATGAAGGTTACTATTATTCCCAGAGACGTTCTAAGGTTGTTTTTTAGAACTGTTCCTGGGCATCAATAAGTTTCACTGTTTATCTTTTTCAATATTTCAATCGAGAATCATACTCATACTGTTAGAATACAATGATAATAATCAAGCTTAGTAAAATGTGGGCAATACTTCTGATATGCTAGCAAAAACTTGAATGAATTTGTGTTGGTGAAATGTCATGAGAGAAGGTACTTCACTGAAAGTAAATCTTTATCTCATGTGTACAAAAAAACGTACTGAGCCAGAAGGAATTTAGTAGTTTATACAAGATGACCACAAAGCATAATTCAATCATTATGACGGCAATGTAACCATATGGTATATCATGAATAATTCACAACATAAATAATCTAGAAACAATATTTGAATCCATATCCATATTTGAATCAATACTAACTTTGCAACTCATAGAAAATATATGAAAGGAGAGATGATATCACAAAATAAGAGAGTACTAACTGAACATATCAAAGCTTTGAATCCACATAAGACCAAGATAGAGCTTCAAGTTTCTTTCTTATATATTGATCAGACTTTAATTATATGAAGTTATACTTGTTACAAAAGAGGTCGACCCCTAGTAAAAATTCCTTTTTCTGTATACATAGCCTCTATAGGCTTTACAAAATCTACACATGGTTTGTTACATCCCAATGACTTACAGTTTTTTGTTTGTATCTTACCAAAAATTTAATTACAAAAAGTTAGTCCGTTGGACTAATGATGACTTGTCTGCTGCAGATATTGGGGTCCACCTTATTGAGGTGGAGGAATGTCCTGCTATGTTGAAGATGTCCCCACTACTGGTTGTGTTGAGGACATTCCTACAGTTGATTGCGTCGTTGTAGTCTTCTCTAATTGTTGTATCTGCAGAAATCTTGTGATAATTTTCCATTCCTTACCCATAGGATATTGGAAAACCCTTAGCTCTCTGAGGGATGAATCTAGTTCAAAATAACGTTCAAATGTGGGCTTTGGAAGAGTTCTAAAAATTGACTAAAGGCGATTAAGCATCTCAAAATTAGTGTGCATTTCGTCTACAAACATTCTTCCACTAAGCTCCTGAAGAGTATCCTCCAAGTGAACTTCAGATTTCCTTGCGTCCAAGATCATGGCATTGTAGTGCTCTTTTGGGTACAAATATCCATGTCCATCCCAAAAGGATGGGAGGCCAAGGGGAAAAAATGATTTGAATAATTCTTTGAATGAGTGAACATCATGCTTCAGCTGGGCTGCCATATCTGTTAACACCCAAAAAGTGCTCACTACCTCATCTACCACATTATATGGCTCATTTGTCCATTTTCCTACCATATTTCCCTTAAAATCCCAAAAAATCCTATTAAAAAGCCTCCAAAAGGCCTAAAATGCCTCCAAAAGGCCACAAAACCATCAAAATAGCCTAAAAAAGGCTAAAATCCCCCCTTTTCCTCTAAAAATAGCAAAAACCCCTAAAAAGGGAATAAAAAATATAAAATAATGAGGAAAAAGAGGAAAAAACCCTATATAGCTGCTCTAAACCATGTGTTTCCTAAAACCATGGGTCAGCACTCCATCACCAAAAAACTATAAATAGGTGATGGAGATCCATTATTCCAGATCCACAATCACAAGCACCCTTACTCTGCCAAAATCTCTCTCGAAACCCTAGTTCACCATTGAACTACTTTCACCTTGAGAGCCACTTTTGGCCCATTCCCACCATTGGAGAAGGAGAAGGAGCATATTGAAGCTTGGAGCATCCTCTTGGACACTGCAAAGGGCTTCATCAAACCTTCACATTGAAGGTAATATCAATACAAAAAGCCATTCTTTATATCTTTTGTTTATGTTTTATGCACAATGTCTAAAGTAGTTTTAATTTCTGTTTTAGCTTAATTATTTACATTTACTGAACTGCTACTAAGGAGTCCATTCTCCTTAGTAGGTGCTCATTTGCACAAGCTAGGGGTAAAACCCTAGCTACAATATCAACGACATTTTGAGCCATCATTCCCTTTGTAATCACTTTGTTGGCTTCCATTATTACTTTAGTTCTATCATAGATGGCGTATGTCTGGATCTCATCGAAGGTTTTCTCATTCAAAAAGTTGATTGCATCATTTTCCAAATCTGTCTTTTTGCTTACGTTGTTTAGGATGAACGAGCATCTTGGGTGATGGCTTCATCAATTTCACTCTTCCTGAGACACGACGAAATGGATCCATTGTGTGGTTATCAAGGCTGCTACTTGTTGGTGCTGAGGGAGACACTTTGGGGGAAGAAACATAGGCCATGTCGACGCTGGTATGGTAGGGAGAATGGTGGTAGATGCTCGGATCTGGAATACGAAAAGGTTGGATCCGAGACCGCTTAGAGGAGGAGCTCAAAGTGTTGGAGACAAGGTGTTGGGTAAACTCTTTGAGGGATCTTTATAGGGGAAAAATAGAATTTAGCAGGTTTAATGTGACGTAGACGTGGCACTCGAGGATTGGTTCTTTGTCTGAGAGGTAGTTGGATCTTAAATGTAGGGGAATGCTTATCTCCTAAACTTCAGCGGTAATGACCATTAGGGGAGGCTTAATGAAAATATTAAGGGGGATAAGCCAAGGGAAGAAGGCGGAGAAGCGAAAACCATAAGGGGTTTTAGGGATCAGGATAGGAGGTTTGGGAAGACCTTTTTTTAGGCCCTGAATGAGCGTGAGGCTGCCACATGGAGATGGTGGTTTTCAGTCAGGGGTGCATCCAGTGGGTTAAACTCTGAGCTCTTTGTGTATCCTCAGAACCGGGTAGGCGTTGATCTCTTTCTTCTTCTTCTTGAGATTTGTGCAAGACTTAGTGCAACTTTATGGGTTGGGCCCCTTTTTCTAGCAGATGACTGGTTGGTGTCTCACGAATGTAAAACCACGGCGGCGGTTTCTTAGTGGTTCCGAGGCTCGATAAAAGCCATTCGGGGAGACCACTTTTCGGGCCCGGAATGAATGTGAGGATGCCACGTGGCCTTGGCGCTTTTCGTTTAGGGATGCCCAAATCTCAATAAACATCATGCACTTTGGGTCCCTGAACGCAATATCACCCATTGATTTAATTCAAGATGCCATCTCGATTTTAATTTTCCTTTGGCTCCATGATTGATCAATTTTAAAAGAGGAAGCGATTTTCCCTTCCACCTTCCCACGCCACAACAACTATAATATCTAGTTAGAGATCTAGCTTTGGATCGTGATCTGTAGTGCTGCCTTCAGCCGACCGGGTCACGGATATTAGTACTAACATTGGCTTCAGCTGGGAAATCCTTTTTCTTCGGAAGAGGCTAAGAACAGTAGACTAGTGCCTTTAATTCCATTGGGTTGTGGAGTCATATCTGCCCTTAACTTTGAAAATCAAATAACATAGAACGTGAGAGGAAAAATGGAAAATGTGAGTACAACATAACTTCTTGAAAAGGGAAAAACATATATTACATAAATTATCTAGAGGATCATTGATAGAGAAGGATAGAGCTCAATACTGAAAAAATCATTTAAGAAATCTCTCGTTTACAGGATTTCTGAAGATTTCGTCATTGAGTTATGCTAGTTCATAACTGTTGTTGTCATGGAATGCAACAACCTTGAATGGGCCCAACCATAAGTTGTCAAATTTCCCATGATTAGATATCTCTTCCCTTCTAGCATCCCATTTCAGAATAAGGTCTCCATGTTGAAAATCCCGAGCCATGTCTCTTCGGTCAAACGTTTCCTTAATATTGTCTTGATGTATCTTGGTTGTTTCATCCAGTTGTTCCCTAACCTTCTGAATTTCGATCAGTTGATGAATCCTTCTCTCCATATCATTTGGTTCCTCATGCTATGGCTATAATAGTTTCATCACTAGTAAAACCAGTTGAATAGGAAGGACTCCTTCTTTTCCATAAACAAGTTGGAATGGTGAAGTGCCTATAGCACGTTTGACAATAATTCTATCTACCCATAGTGCAAATTTTAGCTGGGAGTCCCAAGACCCAAGACATTTTATTTGCATTCAACATCTTCTTAATGATAGTCACCAAGATTTTAATAGAAGATTATGCCAAGCCATTTCCCTGGGGGTAATAGGCTATTGAATGGGTCAATTCAATGTTGTAGTTTTGGTAGAAACTCATCATTTTGGAGGATTTGAAAGCCTGAGCATTGTCTGTAATGATATTCCTTGGGAAACCGAATCTTGCTAGGATGTTCTCTTCCAGGAAATTTATTATTACCATATCATTAGCGTTTCTTGTTGGAATTTCCTCCACCTATTTTGTGAAATATTCAGTGGCCGTAAGAATCCATCTGTTTTAGCCACTAGAATGGGGGTTTATCTCTCCTATGAAATCAATGCCCCACTGTTGGAATGGTGCTTCCACTTTGATTGGTTTAAGGGAAAATGGTTTACGCTTTTGCTTTCTAGCAAATATTTGACATTCCCTACATGATCTAACAATATTATTAGCATCAGTGAACAATGTAGGCCAAAATTAACCATCTCGAAGGACCTTATAGGCAGTGTCTCTCCATGAATGGTGTCCTCCGCAAATGCCTTTGTGAAACTATACTATTATGCCTTCAGTTTATTCTTCAATAACACAATTTAATAGAACTCCAAGAGGATCTTTCCAAAAGAGATATCCATCTAGAATGAAATACTTCACAGTTTTGAGTTTAAGAGATCTCATCTTGGATTTATCCAGATCAGGAGGGAAAGTCATATGCTGTAGGTAGTAAACAATGTCTTTGTACCATCCCAAACAAGAAAATTTTTCAGAAACATTAACATGGAGATTTTGTTGGATGCCTTCTTCTTCCTGACTATGAAATCAATCTATCAGATTTATCTCGAGGGATTGATAGTTTGACTCAACCAAGAGTTTGGATAATCCTTTCCCTTTTACCAGCTTGGTAGGCTTGATTTCCATGGTATATTCTTGGATCTTGGAGATCCACTTCCCCTTGTTCCTTCACTGTCCGGTTGACATAGGATATCTTTGATGGTGCTCCCATGGATGTATGCGATGATTTTAGAATGCAATACATAGTTCCTGAATGACTTAAGGGCTTTGACTAGTGCATAATCTTGTTTTTCCATCATGCTATATTTTAGCTCAACATCTCTCAATGCTCGGCTAAAAAAGGCGATGGGTTGCTCGTGTCCTTCACCATTTTTCTGTAAGAGGACTGCTGCAATGGTGACTTCAGAGGAAAATGAGAATATACGAAACTCCTTTGTGTAGTCAGGACTGGTTAAAACATATGATTCTCCTAAGGTACCTTTTATCTGTTTAAAATAATCTCTTGCAGCTGTTGTCCATTTGATCTCAGTGTTTTTCCTTAACATGTCAATGATTTCTTTCATTATTTCAGCAAATTTTGGGATGAACCTTCATAGAAAATTTATTTTTCCAATGGATATATCTTCACTCCATATTTGGAGACGACGTGTCCCAACAACTTTCTCTCTGTCATTGCAAAAAATGATTTTTGGGGATTGAGAGACAAACCGAATTTTCTGCATTTCCTGAAGGTCTTCTTTAGATGCCGAAGATGGTATTCATCATATTTTGAGAATATTGTCATATCATCTAGATATATAACAATAAACTTATCCTTTTCACCTATGAATGCTATATCCATGTCCCTCTGAAAAGTTGCACCACCGTTAATAAGACCGAAGGGCATTTTATTGTACATGAAAGTTCCCCATGGTGTGGTGAAAGTTGTCTTCTCCCTATCATCTTGGTGCATGGAGATATAGTTATATCCTGAAAATAAGTCCATCATAGACACCCTAGTTGATCCAACCACTTTTTCAAGGATATGATCCATTTTAGGCAAAGGGTAATTGTCCTTTAAAGAGCACTTGTTTAAATTTATGAAATCAACACACAAACGGATTTCTCCATTTTTCTTTCTGACTAGTACTAGGTTAGCCATCCACTCTGCGTATCTGAGAGGAATGCTGATTTTTGCATCAAGCAGCTTCCTTACTTCCTTCTCAATTATGGGAAGCAAAATAGGATTTACTTGCCTCAATTTTTGCTTTACTAGGTTGGCATCTAGCTTTAGTGGGATTCGGTGTTGTATGATAGTTGTATCATAAGTTTTCAAATCTCCGTACTTCTAGGAAAAAAATTCTATGTACTCTTCAAAGAGGTCCTTATACTTTTTCCTCTGCTCGCTTTTTAGATACTGTGAAAGCTTTATGAATTTTGGCTCTTTTAGGGTACCAACATTCACTTCCTGCACAACCTCAATAGTTGGTTGTACTACTGGTTTCACCTAGATCTCTTTCTTTTCAAACAATTGTTCTAGAGGAACTAGTACCTTAGGGATCTAGTTATTCTTCAGTTGAAGGATCTTGTGGCCAAAAATATGTTTTGTTAATCCAAGGGTTGTTCCTTCTTCTATCTGTAGGATGTTTCCCCTTTCCTCTTCTTCATCATTGTCTATATTAGTACTTAAAAACTCATCCATGAGACGTAGAAAATGTTTGATCTGTTGGTCGACCTCAAAGACTTGTCATTTTTTTATATTTTCAGGAATAGAGGGGCAATATCACATTTCAACTTCTTATTTCAGCTTCGTTCTCTTTGGAGTTTTGAAAGAACTAGCCATTATGGGAAATGAATCAACCTGTTGGTTGCATTCCCTTGGGACAAAATTTATATTGAAAGAATCAAATAAATTCTCAATAAGATCCCAGCCAATATTACAGTATTCCCTGAGCCTCAGATGTTTCATTTGATAAACACCTTTGATCTGATTTACCACCAACTCAGAGTCCCCAAAGACTGCCAGCTTAGTGATTGTCAAGTCTTTAGAAGCTCGGAGGCCTAAGATGAGGGCCTCATATTCAATGACATTATTAGTGGTATCGAAATCTAGCTTATAAGAAAAATTAATCTCTTCCCCTGCTGGTGATAATAGTTCTGCGCCAACCCTAGATTCTTCTTTGGCCGAGGCCCCGTCAAAATATAGTTTCTAAACTTGGTTTCGGATATCTTCGACAGTAGGATTAATCACTTGAGGTTGCGCAATTTCTTCTCCAGAGGGCTCGCCTAATGAAAACATATAACAAGCCATATAATCATCGATTACATATATAGGATAATTCATAGGACTATCTTGGTCACTTATCACATAAGAAAACATAGCTTCTCTATAGAGTCGTCTAGTCTTCCCAGCAAATATGGGTATTGTATCATATTTCATATCCATCTGCATAGTACCTCCCAATTTTTTATCCCATCTTCTTGATAGAAGCATACCATATTTGGTTGGGACATCTACTACTACGTCCATCATTACACTCTTGGCTAGTAATTCGAAAAAGTGACTACCAAATCTTTTATCATACCTATACACTTTACTTTTCTGGAGTCAAAACTGTAGAGATCATGATACGGCCTGGTAATCTCTAGTCCCAATTGGTCCATGATAACTTTGGGAATCAAATTGTGAGATGATCTAGAGTCTAGCATACAATTGTGGAGGAGTTTATCATGCATGTTTAAGGTAACATAAAAAGGATTTGTGGGTTATCCTTTATCATCAATGTGAGGGATACATTGAAAAGTTGGGGATTCGTCATTCAGATTTATAGTATTCTGCTGGTCAATAATTTCAACTTTTAGCAACATCTTATCGATTTGTTTTTGGTACAAAGGATTTTTTATCAATTCAGACAGGGGAACAACTATTTTTCAGTTTACTCAATTCATTCTCTAGATGGAAAGGTATAGGAAATTCTTTGTGCTCTTTATGATCTAGCTCTATTTTATTATGGGGGTTGATGCCTGGCTTTGTTTGGATGTTTGGAACTGAGGCTTTAGTAATTTTTTCCTTCAACGGGTCTCTGGTTTTTAACAAGGGTGATGCTTGAGCGGACTTATCTTAGGCTTGCTTCTGGGGGAAATTTTTAGGAGGAGGATTGTTCTTCCTATCTACTGCCTCTCGTCTAGGCCTAATGTCATGTCCCAAATTTGGTATTGGGTCACAATGGCCTAATCACATTGGCCCTATTCATTAGAGTTTGTCAAATTGATGCTAAAGGTCAAATAATTGCCAAGGAGGAAAATTACTAGTTTCCTAGGTTTGGGGTGGAAGCTTTGGGATTTGGAATAATGGGGATAATAAATTATGTTTGAACATTAGAGTGGCATAAATATTTAATAAAGGAGCTAAATAAATATATACAAGTGAAAATCAAAGTGGCATTTGATCATGAAGACACATGGAGGAAGTGGGACCCACATATGGCTAGATTTCCCCACTACATTTGGCATCATTCTCTCACCAATTCGAATTCAAGGTGAATGGTAACATACTTGGGGGAGTCCAAAAGGTATTATTCATTGCATGACTCATCCAAGGTCGAAATATAGAGGAAGAGTAACTCCCATGGAAGAGGAAGAGGCAATTTGGAGCTAGTGAGACACTTGGGCTAGATTCCCTAGCTCTATGACAACAATGATGAAGATGCTATGACACCTATGACACAAATCAGACTTGAAGGCTGACATATGACATATATGACATGTCAGGGCTAAAAATAGACTCCAAGAGGGCGCTCAAGGGTGTTAGGGCAGCTAAGATGCTTCCACATGTGATTTGGTGGAAGTGGGAGACTAGGAATTGTTGTACAAGTGGCGTTCTTTGGAATCTCTTCCCAACATGAGTTGGCATGAGTCTCTTGGAAGGAATTCGACCCATGGAGGACATTAGAAGTTTATAAATTTCAATAACAAAGAATGAAACCAGCTTTTGATCATTTGTAGAATTTGCAATTGCATTTGTGAAGAGGGAGAGCTAGTGGATGACTAGTTTCTTGCCTTAGCCAATTTCGAGGGTGAAAGATTCCCATCCAAGTTGGTAATTGGAAAGGCCATTCAGACCTTTCATTTGGAGCTTTAATGGAGTCTTTATTTGCAGGTGTAAGCTACAGGGCAGCTCATGGTTTCTTCTATTGCAGCTCACTCCTTCAACCATTTCCATTTTTGATGGCATATTCTTGATCCTTGAGGGAGGGCGTTTTTGGTGAGCTATTGTACTCTTTGGGGAAGCTTTTAATGCCCCATTTATTTTGTAATATGAATTAAATACTCTATTCTTCATCTCCAAAAAGTTTCAGGTCGAAATTCCAAGTAGAAATGTATAAATCTCATTTTTAATGGAAGAACAATGCCATTTCCCCACTACCTTGTTGTGAGCCAATGTGTTGATGATGATTTCGAATGAATGGATGATTCTATGGTATATTTGTGATCAATATACTACCATGGATGTCTTCTACAAGTTTCATGTACTGTACTTGAGCATTTGAAGCATTTTTACTCAATTTAGTTGCATTGGGAGGTGAAATAGTGCCATTTCCCCAAGGGTCGAATTGGGGATTTTTGCAGTTGAATGGGAGAGGGTGAGAACAGTTGTAATAATACATTAATGGTGCATATGAGAATTTAATAACCTAATTAACACATTACATACCTCTGTTCATAAATTTGAGTGGGTTTGGAGGCATTTGGGAAGCCATTTTCATTGTTTACCCCAGGGGGATTTGAACCCCAAATTACTAGTAAAATTGCATAATTGGTCCAGAATATTAAGAGAGTTTGCAGAGGTCTTTTGGTGGCCATATGTCATCCATAAACATCATATTCAAGTTCTAATATCATTCATACACCTTCCTTGAATATTTGAAGGCATTTGGAGTCAATTTGAAACCTAGAGACCAATACTAGTCAAAGGAAAATCACTAGTAAAGTTACCTACATTGATCAGAATTGAAAGAGGATTTGCAGAAGTATTTTAAAGGTCCAAAGGCATCCCTGAAACACATATTTATGTTCTAATATCATTCATACACCTTCTTAGAATATTTGGGATCATTTGGGGCAAATTTGGGACCTAGAGATCAAAACTAGTCAAAGGTCGAACAAGGGAAAAAAAGTGGAAAATTGCCATTTTAATAAAATTCCTAATAAGGGTCATTACAGTGGTATCAGAGCATGATCTTGGCACATGATGTGGTATAATATTCATGAGGACAATAATTCAAGTACCACCATTAGATATTGAAACCAAAAGTGCTTTTGTTGAAGAAAAAAAAAAAGTAGGAGAAGAAGAGCAAATTTTTTGAGGAAACTATGACTAGGGATGAAAAGGGAGCCTCATATGATGGTGAGGAGCATATAAAAATTATGAAAACAATATTTGAAGATATGACCAAGCAACTTAAGGAAGGATTCGAATTGTTTTCTATCGAACTTGTGGAAAAAATTATTGATTTTAAGGAAACCAAGGGGAAAAATGCATCAGCTTGCTTGAAGGAGCAAAAGGAAGAGACATCACAAGATCATGAAGAAGATTCTATTGAAAATATGGAAGATCATTTCGAGACACCTTCTAGCTTAGACATGAACCAAAGAGCATCTACTGATGGATGCTTAAACTATGAAGGAGTACCTACTGATGGGTGCTCACACCTCTATGTTGGTGACATAGAGATCACTTTTGAAAGTGTTGCTGCAAGCACAAGTTCCATTAAGCATGATAATGAAGACCTTGCAGCAGTTGAAGAAGAACCAAGATCAACTTCTCCATCACCACTTGAGCTTCATGAAGTTGGTCCAAGAAAAAATGAAGAAGATGAGGAGTTTCATTTGCAAGAGCCTCATTTTCTTGAAGGGTCCTTAAAGATGAATGAAAAGAAGATCCAAGAGTCCCTCAGCATTCTCCATGACACTCAAGCATTGGTGTCAAATTCTTGTTGGAGAGCTACTTCATTGGAGGAAACATCCTTCCTTGAAGACATGGAGAAGATTCAAAGAGCAATGTGCCACATCAAAGGTAATTTCATGTCTTTGCTTTTTGATAGAAACCATTTGTTTGAGCTTAATGAATTGTTACATGATGCATACTTGAAGAATAATGAGGATATTCATAAGCTCACAATTCAAAATGAGCAACTCCTTGAAAAGTTGCAAGATACTTGTTTTTCCTCCTATATTTCAGATTGTCAAATGGTAGATTGTTTGGAGGATTCTCATGACATGGTGGATCATGAGAAATGTGAAAATTTGAATGTTCTTGATGTGTTTGAAGATGAACTTGAAGAGATCCAAACACTTGATGTGGTGGAAGAGGAATTTGAATTGCCTCTTGATGAAGGTTATGCAATTTTTAAAGAAGAGCATGATTCCTCTACATTGGAACCAAACTATGACAAAGAGTTCACACTTTTGAAGGAGCTGCATGATACTACCCACATGGATCCTTCCCATGATAAAACTTCTGAACTTTTTGATCATTTGGGTGAGTTAGTACATTCTCCTACATCCTACAATTCCATGTTTTGCAGTATTAGTCTCAATGAAGTATGGGTGAAAGGGTTCTTTTTGATGGTGCCACATGAGGAGTATGGAACTCCTAGATTTAACTTTTATGATGACATGGTTGGAGCACATTCTTATTCACATTTGCAGCAGCATAATTTGTCACTTTATGATGATTCACATCTACATGGATGCACCTATGATATGGATTTGAGTCACTTGAATACTCATGGTTTTTCTTGCTCAACACTGGGTTCATTTGATGTTAGAGGAACTTCATCCAACACTTGGATGAATAGATTTATGATGGGAGAACATTTTTGTTGGAAGCCACATACTTTGTTATATCTTTATGATTCTCACATTCATGAATGTATGGGTGAGACTTCTTTGAGTCATTTGAAGTCTCCTTGTTTTTTCTGCTCATTATTTGGTTCAGATTCTAGTGGAGATTCTTCATTCACTTCTTGGATGAAAGAATACATGGCTGAATATTTTGATGCATATCACATCCTTTTGGAGCAGCATTATAGGACATGGGATCCTCACCTATGTCATTGGGGCAGATTTGATTTGTCACTTGAAGCTTGTATGCACTTGGAAAATGGTGGTCTACTTGCTTGGAGGTATAAGCACTTTCATGACTCTTTGATGAAGCATATCCTTGATGTACATTTTCATTATGTTGTTATGTACTTTGCTGATATATATTTGGTACTCATGATGTTTGGAAGAATGCATACAAGAAAATGGGATCCAGGAATCCTCTTATCTAATGGTGTAGGTTGGAGAGCACTCTTAATTGTTGGGGTGCAATACAAGCAATGGGACCCTGGAATAATTTTTGTCTCATTGGTTTCATTTTTTTTTTGGGAAGCAAGCAGCATGGGAGATGGATTCCCCACTTAATAAAGTGATTTTAATAAGAGTAGTGCAGCAGCAAGCACGGTGGTTTCTCTCTAAAATCTCCATGGAAACTCAAAGACTCAAGGTTGGGCAATTCAATGGCAACTTCAAAGAATTATATAGAAAGCAGGTTCTTCAACACCCACATTTAAAATTGCTTGAGGACAAGCAATATTGGGAAGGGAGGATTTGTCATGTCCCAAATTTGGTATTGGGTCACAATGGCCTAATCACATTGGCCCTATTCATTAGAGTTTGTCAAATTGATGCTAAAGGTCAAATAATTGCCAAGGAGGAAAATTACTAGTTTCCTAGGTTTGGGGTGGAAGCTTTGGGATTTGGAATAATGGGGATAATAAATTATGTTTGAACATTAGAGTGGCATAAATATTTAATAAAGGAGCTAAATAAATATATACAAGTGAAAATCAAAGTGGCATTTGATCATGAAGACACATGGAGGAAGTGGGACCCACATATGGCTAGATTTCCCCACTACATTTGGCATCATTCTCTCACCAATTCGAATTCAAGGTGAATGGTAACATACTTGGGGGAGTCCAAAAGGTATTATTCATTGCATGACTCATCCAAGGTCGAAATATAGAGGAAGAGTAACTCCCATGGAAGAGGAAGAGGCAATTTGGAGCTAGTGAGACACTTGGGCTAGATTCCCTAGCTCTATGACAACAATGATGAAGATGCTATGACACCTATGACACAAATCAGACTTGAAGGCTGACATATGACATATATGACATGTCAGGGCTAAAAATAGACTCCAAGAGGGCGCTCAAGGGTGTTAGGGCAGCTAAGATGCTTCCACATGTGATTTGGTGGAAGTGGGAGACTAGGAATTGTTGTACAAGTGGCGTTCTTTGGAATCTCTTCCCAACATGAGTTGGCATGAGTCTCTTGGAAGGAATTCGACCCATGGAGGACATTAGAAGTTTATAAATTTCAATAACAAAGAATGAAACCAGCTTTTGATCATTTGTAGAATTTGCAATTGCATTTGTGAAGAGGGAGAGCTAGTGGATGACTAGTTTCTTGCCTTAGCCAATTTCGAGGGTGAAAGATTCCCATCCAAGTTGGTAATTGGAAAGGCCATTCAGACCTTTCATTTGGAGCTTTAATGGAGTCTTTATTTGCAGGTGTAAGCTACAGGGCAGCTCATGGTTTCTTCTATTGCAGCTCACTCCTTCAACCATTTCCATTTTTGATGGCATATTCTTGATCCTTGAGGGAGGGCGTTTTTGGTGAGCTATTGTACTCTTTGGGGAAGCTTTTAATGCCCCATTTATTTTGTAATATGAATTAAATACTCTATTCTTCATCTCCAAAAAGTTTCAGGTCGAAATTCCAAGTAGAAATGTATAAATCTCATTTTTAATGGAAGAACAATGCCATTTCCCCACTACCTTGTTGTGAGCCAATGTGTTGATGATGATTTCGAATGAATGGATGATTCTCTGGTATATTTGTGATCAATATACTACCATGGATGTCTTCTACAAGTTTCATGTACTGTACTTGAGCATTTGAAGCATTTTTACTCAATTTAGTTGCATTGGGAGGTGAAATAGTGCCATTTCCCCAAGGGTCGAATTGGGGATTTTTGCAGTTGAATGGGAGAGGGTGAGAACAGTTGTAATAATACATTAATGGTGCATATGAGAATTTAATAACCTAATTAACACATTACATACCTCTGTTCATAAATTTGAGTGGGTTTGGAGGCATTTGGGAAGCCATTTTCATTGTTTACCCCAGGGGGATTTGAACCCCAAATTACTAGTAAAATTGCATAATTGGTCCAGAATATTAAGAGAGTTTGCAGAGGTCTTTTGGTGGCCATATGTCATCCATAAACATCATATTCAAGTTCTAATATCATTCATACACCTTCCTTGAATATTTGAAGGCATTTGGAGTCAATTTGAAACCTAGAGACCAATACTAGTCAAAGGAAAATCACTAGTAAAGTTACCTACATTGATCAGAATTGAAAGAGGATTTGCAGAAGTATTTTAAAGGTCCAAAGGCATCCCTGAAACACATATTTATGTTCTAATATCATTCATACACCTTCTTAGAATATTTGGGATCATTTGGGGCAAATTTGGGACCTAGAGATCAAAACTAGTCAAAGGTCGAACAAGGGAAAAAAAGTGGAAAATTGCCATTTTAATAAAATTCCTAATAAGGGTCATTACACCTAAGATCATATCCCCCATGCAAATAAGCTTGTAGAGTATTTGGGAGTAATATGTATTCATTAGAGCATGAATTGTTTTCTTGGGGTTTATTTTGATATCCACCTATTTGGTTAGAGGGAAGTGAGTTTTCATAAGCATCTCTGGTAAGATGCATGAGATGGGAATCTTCTTCCATCAAATTAAGTTGTTCTTCGACTTCCTCATATATTTCTTCCTCCGGTATTTCGATCAGATTATCATCATTTTCTTTGAAAGGCGGTCTCGGTGGTTGTTCATCATTTCTCCTCTCTCTATATGTCATCTGAGGATTATAAGGCCTTTTGAATTGAGTGAGAGGACGAGCAGGAGATTGTTTGTGTTTAGATATCCACATCATCATTTTCAAGACCTTGCATGAAATTAGGGTTTGCATGCAAATTCTAGGGTTTGCATGCCTTTTGCATGCATCCCAGTCACCAGGTTGATGCCTTCAACACCTTATCCACTTCATTCTAGCACCCAGGAGCTTCTTACATCAGACTTTCATCCCTCCTAGTCATGAAGGCACCCACTTCTCACCTACTTCCAGAGAAGGGCACACTTCTTCACCTACCACCTCAGTTTACACTTAGTCAGCTCCGATTCTCCTTGATTTAAGGCTAGTTTCACTCCCGACTGATTGTTTCACTCCGTTGGACCTCCAGATTGACTAGATGACTTGTTCTGACTTCAGTTAAGCCTCCCATGCGCCCTCCACTGAGTCTCCTTCCCTATATCAATGCTACACACTTCAGTTACACATGTTACACTCAGTTAGACTCAGATTGACACCTGGATGACTGGTTCTTATGCATTGATGACCACCACTGATTGATGATGAGGACTCCTAGTTGGAGTCAAGCTACTCCATTCAGTGATTCGAATGGCCTACTTAGTTAAGTCGAATTGCTCACTCACATAGTCAGATTATTGTATTGTAATTATTCACCCTTATTGGGATATTGAGCACTGCGCATATTTTACACAATTTTACACCATATTTTCTATGTTCATTTGTTGTGATTGATTTACTTGTTCATTAGATCTGCTATGACTAATTTTACATGGTATCAGAGCCATTGCAGGGACACGATCTCTTTTCTACAGGTGTTTCTACAAGAGGATTTGAGTGAATTTGCTCAAAATTACAAAAAAAGTTTGGCATGAAAGATCTCAAGGGCATTTGCTCCTGTGCATGCAAAGCTTAAAAATACTTCCAATACCACTCCAGAAGCTTGAGTTTCCACATAAATCCTAGATTTGATACATTGGATCCATTCAACATTGCTTGATCTCCAATCCGAGGTGTGATGCAACTCTAAAAGGGTGGATTGTTCGACATTACAGTGATTGTTTTCATTGTGATTTGTAGGTTATTATCTCCTTCAATTGCATTTGCTACTTTGCATTTGCAAGGATTTCTACATCAAAGTGTACTCGCTCCTAGCAATGGAATACTCTTCTTCAAAGCCTATCCTCACCCCCTTCAATTATTTTGATTGGAAAGAAGATATGGAGATCATGTTACGTTCAAAAGGATATTATAGAGTCACCCTTGGCCTCGAATTGGAGCCAAGCACATTGTCAGAAAGAACCAAACACTACAACAAGATTGATGAAGCTTATGGTCTTCTTTGTCTCTCCATCTCCAAAGATCTTCACTTCCATCTCAGCGGATTGAAGACTCCAAAATCAATATGGGAGCAACTTGAAACACTATTTGGCAAGCAGGATGAGCTTAGGGCTTTTCAATTAGAGAATGAATTGATTGCTCTTAGTCCTGAGAATTTCTAGATCATCAATGAGTTCTTCACAAAATTCAAGCACTTGTCCATGCAGCTGAAGAACAATGGAGTTATCAAAGAGGACAAGCAATTGATCCTCTCTATTCTCACCAAGCTTGGTAAAGACTATTCGTTATTTGCCTCTACTTTCAATTCCGGTCGGCTAACTACCCCGAATTGGAAGATGCCTACCTTGAATGCCTTCATTGAGTCCGTCACAAAAGAGCATGATAAGTTGATTCAAATGGGGTCCATAAGCTCCAAAGATTAAGCCCTATATGTTCAAGGACCCAAGAATTCGAATGGTAAAGGAAAGCAAAAGAAAGAGAAGCCCAAATTCGAACCTCACAAGCAAAGAGAGAAATGCAAGTAGACAGATGCACCATCCAGTTCAAAGTTCAAGCAAAAGGGTAAAGAGGGTAAGGAAAAATCTAAATGTACTTATTGCAACCATGGCTTTCATCTCAAAATTTCATGCATGAAGAATACTATAGATCAAATGTCCCTCCTTTTGGAAAAGAATAACATAACTCTTCCTGACGGTGCAAGGAAGAAGGATAGGAATGATGATCATGAAAGAGGACAAGCACTCATGGCAACTGTTTCGAAGCCCACTACTCTCTTGATAGATTCAGGTGCATCGAATCACATGGCTGCAAATATTGATTCTTTTTCTTCATTCGATCCAAACAGCTCCATCCCCATCCATTTGGGAGATGACTCAAAAATTTCTTCAAAGGGCAAAGGTACAATCCATATTGATCATGGAAGCTTTCAGAATGTTCTCTATGTGCCTTCCTTGGATTCAAATCTTCTTTCTGTGTATGAAATGACACACACTGGTGAACCGAAGCAAGTTACATTCAGCCCTAATACAGTTGAAATTTATGATATCAAAAGTGGAAGACTTGTTGCAGTCGGAAAGGCGAACCACACTGCAAAATGCTATGAGTTTTCACACTTTATTCCGCTTGCAAATCCCACTGCTCTTTGCACACATGGTAATGAGGTTAGTGGGATTTGGCATGAAATATTTGGACATCTTAATTATCAGTATTTACTTCTGTTATCAAACAAATCCATGGTAGATGGTCTTCCACAACTCCGTTCCTCGAAGGGAATATGCACTGGTTTCATTATTGGGAAGCACCCCGAGCACAGGTTCGACCACGGAAAAGCTAGCAGAGCTTCTATAGTTTTGGGGCTGATACATTCTTATATCATTGGTCCACTGCCCCATATTTCATTAAATGGATCAAGGTATGTTTTGACATTTATTGATGATTTTTCCCGCTTTACATGGGTATTTTTTCTCAAAAACAAGTCAGAAGTGCTTGGAAAATTCAAGGATTTTAAGGCTTCTGTTGAGACCGCCATTGAGAGAAAGATCAAATATATTAGATATGATAATGGTGGAGAATATATCAAGGACAAGTTGCTGCAAATTTGTGCCAAAAGCGGAATTCAGATCCAACATACAGTTCCCTACACACCCCAACAGAACGGTGTGGTGGAAAGGAAGAATCGGTCACTGAAAGAGATGGCTACTTGCATGATTGAATCAAAAGTTTTGGCTGAAAATATTTGGGCTGAAGTAATCAATGTTACTGCATACATTCAGAACCGAGTTCCACATTTATACGTGAAAGGTAAGACTCCTTTTGAAGCATTCTTTGGTCACAAACTGGATGTGTCAAATTTGAGAGTTTTTGGCTCTACTGCATGGGCTAGAATTCCTTCCAAGAAGAGACAAGCTTTGGATCCACAAAGTATTGAGTGCATACTGATAGGATATGGGGAAGAATCAAAAGCATATAAAATCATGGATATCAGATCCAAAAATATATTCATAGAGCGCAGTGTGCAATTTGAAGAACCGCTTCAAGAATTGCAACTAGTCGAGGAAGAAACTGTTGTTTCACCGCCTTCACCAGAAGAAGATCCGAGCAGCGATAATGAAGGTATGAGTTCTGATATTTTTGATATTTTAGCAGCACATGATGATCATGACATATCAGGTTCAAAATCCGACCATTATGATCCTCCTCAGTTACCGAAGTGGGCCCAAAACACTCTTCAATCTGCTGGTTCGAACCTTGGAAATCCTGCTGATCCGAGACGAACAAGAGCAGACTTTCAAAGAGCAGGTATGGATCTTTCTATTTCTGATCCATTACTTCTTGAGATTTGTTATTTGATAACTAGTTCAGATCCCCAAACATACTACCATGCCCACCGAGATCTGAGATGGAAAAGTGCCATGGATGAAGAGTACAGTTCTCTTCAAAAGAACAATACATGGGAGCTAGTTTCTCTTCCACCTGGAAGAAAATTAGTCAAATGTAAATGGGTCTACCACACAAAATTTGCTGCTGATGGCTCTATCAGCAAATACAAAGAAAGTTTGGTGGCAAAAGGTTTCTCCCAAGTCCAAGGAGTGGACTACACTGAGACCTTTGAACCGGTTGCAAAGATGGATTCCATCCGCCTTGTTTTGGCAATTGCCACATCCAAGCACTGGGAAGTGTACCACATGGATGTGAAGAGTGATTTTCTACATGGAGATCTTACTGAAGAGGTATATATGCAGCAGCCAAAAAGCTACACATCAGATCCATCATTAGTTTGTAGATTGAAGAAATCTTTGTATGGATTAAAACAGGCCCCAAGAGCTTGGTATGCAAAGATGGACTCCTTCCTTCTTTCTCAGAATTTCAAAAGATGCAAATCTGATCCGAATGTGTATATCTATCAAGTTAATGTTAAATTTTTCAGAATTTACTTCAATCTGATCTAGGATCTTAACTGAGAGAACAACATGTACAGCATATCTACATCATATCAATCATGGAGACAATAATGCAAGCACACAAGAGACACAAAGATTTACTTGGGGAAAACCATAAAGGTGAAAAACCCCAATAACTTCCTCAGAGATAGATAGAGCAATGATACAACCAACCATAAGAGATAGACACAACCTAGCAGCAGATCCTCCTCCTCCATAAGTGCACCACTCCTCCTTGAGTGCATGTGCGAGAAGTGAGTGAGCAAATAGAGTGCCTTCCACACTCTATTTATACTTGACTTGACTTGCCTTTTTACCTAACTCATGTAGGCTCGAACTTTACCACATAACATAATGCTGAGTGGGCCGACCCCCAATAGGGTGGTCTAATAACCCTTTGACCCACATGGCCGACCCCCAATAGGGTGGTCTAATAACCCTTTGACCCACATGACTTATACAGGGCCGACCCCAACAAGGTGGTCTAATAACCCATCAAGTATAAGTTACGACACTTACAATATAAATGACGACACTTCCGTATAGAGGAATAATACCATCTCTATAGGAGTACATACAACATATATGAAATACATTCCGAAGTTACATATACATCAACAGTTAAAGGTAATATGTTGGTTATTGTACTTTATGTTGATGATTTTCTCATTACTGGTAGCACTCTTAGTCTCTTACTTCAATAAACAAGCTAAAAACTGCCTTAAATCTAGCTTTTGACATGAGCGATTTGGGCTTCCTGAGTCACTTTTTGGGCTTGGAGATAGCTCAAAATTTTGATGGGATCACTAAATCTCAGAAAAAATATGCTTATGACCTGTTATTGAAGTTTAATATGGCTTAATGTAAGGCAACCCCATTCCCATTCCTCTTAGGAATCAGTCTTGAGGAGGGAAATTCTACACTGCTTGCAGATTGCACTATGTATCGACAGTTGATTGGTTCACTACTTTACTTGACACACTCAATGCCTGACATTTCATATGCTGTGAGTGCCATGTCAAGATATATGTAGCAGCCCCATGAGCTTCATTGGCGGGCAGCCAAGCGGATCTTGCAGTATGTGCAAGGTACGAAACATTTTGGTATACATTATGTTGCAGATTCTGAGCTTGATTTCATTGGTTTTACTGATTCTGATTGGGCAGGTGATAACATTGATCGAAATTCCACTTCCGGTTATGTTTTCATGATTGGTCATGGCCCTATTTGATGGTCCATCAAAAAGCAGGAAACCATTGCACTTTCTTCAGCAGAGGCAGAGTATCGAGGGGCAGTCAATGTCTGCATTCAGGCAGTTTGGTTGCAGGGTATTCTTTCTGAGTTTGGTTTTGGTGGCACTACCTCAACTGTCCTCTTTTGTGACAATCAAAGTGCTATCAAGATCTCTACAGATCCAGTTCAGCGGTAGAGGACCAAACACATTGAGATTCATATGCACTACATTCGAGAGTTGGTGCATGATCGCACCATCATTCTGCAATATTGCCCTACTGATGAGAAAATTGCAGACATCTTCACCAAGAGCTTCACTGAGAAGAAGTTCTCTTACCTCCGTTCACTGTTGGGAGTGAGTTCCATCATGGTGGAGACAGATTGATCCATTATTATGTTTTAGCTTGAGGGGGGGCTTTCTTCCCATTGGGTTTTCCCTCTTTCCTCACTTAGTTTATTTTCAACATTTTTTGGATTATTGTATTGGGGTGACCTTTGGTCTTAGTTACCAGGGCCCTGCATTATTTTTTTGGCATATCATAGTCTAGCTTGAGGGGGGGTGTTTGGATATCCACATCATCATTTTCAGGACCTTGCATGCAATTACGGTTTGCATGCAAATTCTAGGGTTTGCATGCATCCCAGTCACCAGGTTGATGCCTCCAGCACCTTATCCACTTCATTCTAGCACTTGGGAGCTTCTTACATCAGACTTTCAGCCCTCCTAGTCATGAAGGAACCCACTTCTCACCTACTGCCAGAGAAGGGCGCACTTCTTCACCTACCATATCAGTTTACACTCAGTTAGCTCCGATTCTCCCTGATTTGAGGCTAGTTTCACTCCCGACTGACTGTTTCACTCCGTTGGACCTCCAGATTGACTAGATGACTTGTTCTGACTTTAGTTAAGCCTCCCATGCGCCCTCCACTAAGTCTCCTTCCCTATATCAGTGCTACACACTTCAGTTACACATGTTACACTCAGTTAGACTCAGATTGACACCTGGATGACTAGTTCTTGTGCATTGATGACCACCACTAATTGATGATGATGACTCCTAGTTGGAGTTAAGCTACTCCATTTAGTGATTCGAATGGCCTACTTAGTCAATTCAAATTTCTCACTCACATAGTCAGATTATTGTAATGTAATTATTCACCCTTATTGGGATATTGAGCACTGTGCATGTTTTACACAGTTTTACACCATATTTTCTATGTTCATATGTTGTGATTGATTTACTTGTTCATTAGATCTGCTATGACTAATTTTATAGTTTTTTAGGACTGATACTTTCCCATTCCATTCGAGTAACCTTATTTGATAGGATTTTGATAAAGCAGGTCATTTCATCAATCTTTGCTTCTTGAGAGTATTTAAATCTTGAGGAGATACTCTCTTCTTTGAAATTTCCTTTGTATTTCTACTCAATATCATTGGTCAATTTGATCTTTCCTCCTGCCCTCATATTTCCTTCAATGTCTATAGCATCATATTACATTACACTAAGGGAGGGTGATATCCGCTCCCTTAGCATGATGGAAAAATCAGAGGGGAAGGATCCTGCATAGGTGGCTCGAGCCGCAGCTTCTTTAGGTTGGATATCTTTGGGGATTCTATAATAAAATTTGTTGACTCTTGCAGTGAAATCTACCACATTTTTGGAAGTGCTCCTTCTTAGGGTAGATAATTATGTTAGATAGTACATATTATCATGCTTGACTCCCCACTTCTTGATGAACGTGACTTCCAGATTTTCCATAGTTGCGATGGAAGTGTCTGGTAGTGATCTAAACCATTTTCGAGCTTCTGCTTCGAGTGATTGGGAGAAAAAACCTCATGAACAAATCATCGTGATCAATAAGAATGTTTTTAGTGAAATATTGAAAACGATCCACCTGATCCTCTGCGGATGTGTGAAAATCCTCACAGCAGATCTAAGAGATGATGTGTACCTCACAAGAGTAATTATGATTAAGCAGGAAAATAGAAGAAGAGTGAACAATACAGTATAATGAGTAACAGAATAATATGGTACAGTAGAACTCAGATAGAAGCAATAATATTTCACACTCACTAATTAATTAATCACAGTATGGACAAATAGATAGTACAATGGTAGAGAGGATTCGAATGCTTAAGGTGGCAATTCGAATTAGCCTCTCAGAGTGATCATAAGATCAATAGAGTGTCATCGGAGCACAACTAGGTGTCCTCATGATCATCGGAGCGTAACTGAAAGTCTTCATCATCATCAATGGAGTCATCAATGCTCAAGTAACTGTCAACCATCAGTCAAACTAACTCTAGTAGGTGTAACTGAGTGTAACTCAATGTAACTGAGTGTAACTGAGGGCAACTGAGTGTAACTAAGTGTAACTGAGTGTAATTGACTGTAGCTGACTGTAACTGAGTGACAAATGGACTGGTAGGTGAAGAAGGGCGAGTTTCTCCCTAAAATCAAGGAAGAAGGGCGCATTAAGCAACTGGAGGGATAAAACTGAATAGTGAGAAGCTGCTAGGGGCTAGCTAACTGAGGGCTAGGTGCTGGACTGATGACTGGGATGCATGCAAACCCTAGAATGCATGCAAACCCTAAAAGGTGCATGCATGACCGAAAATGTAAATGATCGAAATACTGGTGGGACTAGGATGGAGTATAGGAATACCCTAACACCCCCCCTTAATCCATCCTGGGCCCTGGTAACTAAGACCAAAGGTCACCCAATACAATAAATAATAACAATCAATAAACCAAGGAAGTGGGAAAATTTCATGGGAAACATACCCCCTCCTCAAAAAATAGACTGTAAGGCACACATAAAAATAAATGCTCCAAACTCAAGCATGTGTGATGCTTGGTCATATGTCTGGACGTATCTTCTTCTTGGGAAGAAGTGGATCATGCTCAAAAAGCATGTTCTTGTACTTGCTCTTCAGATCGAATGTGATGAGAACAAATCCAACAGTATGAGAATGATTCTTGAACCTGTGATTCGAATCAGTTGAGGTAGGATCAAATCTGTGAAAGTGAATATAGTCTTTTGTCTTCTCCTTCGAACCACCATGGGTGGGATTATGCCAAAAATAACTATTACATGTTTGCTTGAAATCAAAATCAGATTTAAGACTTAAAAAGCAGTTTCTTGAGATCTCTGAACCAGCAGGGGTGAGATCAAAACTATCATATGCATGAGAAATAATCCCAAGTAGTAATTGCTTAGAATCCAAATTAGATCCAAGACTTGAATCATGGTTTCTTGAGATCTCCTTTGAACCATGAGAGGTGAGATCAAAACTAGTAGATGCATTAGAAATTATCCCAAGCGAATGGCAATGGCCATATTCTTCAATGACCTTCTGAAAGCATGGAATTATGATCATATAGTTGTATAAAAGAGGAGATAGTTGGAGAGGAGCGAATGCATTACCTTCAAAAGCTGTTTTGACCTCTGAAATAATCATGTGATCATGATGCAAACCAACAAAATCTGGTGCAAGAGAGGATTTAGGACCTTATGCAATATCTAGAGTGTGAGCTGGCACAGAAAGAGAAGAAAGTTTGAGCATGAGTGGAGAATCTGCAACAACATTAATATGAGATGATACTGGTTCATGATCTGAGAGACCATCAAGAGGAGTGAATGCATCGCTTTGCTTGCTTTTGAAGGGGTTTGGACCAAATCCTTCATTCTTTCTGCCAAATTTTTCCTCCAAGTGAGCCCATAGCTCTTTTGGAGTTTCAATATCAATAATGATTGGGAGCAATATGTAATCCAACATAGTAAGCTTCATTCTTCCAATGTGCATGTCACCTTTATTCAACCAGTCAATCTGCTCATCAGAGGATTCGAACTCTCTTTCAAAATAACAATCAAAGAGATCATGGATCTTTAAATATGCTATTATTTTTGGTTTCCATTCATCATAGTTGAATAGAGAAAGAGGAGTGATTTCTTCTAATTCGGGATACATTGAAGCTATAGAAGACCTGCAAAAACAATATAGAATAACTGCAACTACTACTGCTGCACTCGAAATCTGGATAATAACCTGCAAAAAAATCTCAAGAATGGAGATAAACAATACTCTCAACATGCTCTGATACCATGTGAAAATCCTCACAGCAGATCTAAGAGATGATGTGTACCTCACAAGAGTAATTATGATTAAGCAGGAAAATAGAAGAAGAGTGAACAATACAGTATAATGAGCAACAGAATAATATGGTATAGTAGAACTCAGATAGAAGCAATAATACTTCACACACACTAATTAATTAATCACAGTATGGACAAATAAATATTACAATGGTAGAGAGGATTCGAATGCTTAAGGTGTCAATTCGAATTAGCCTCTCGGAGTGATCATAAGATCAATAGAGTGTCATCGGATCACAACTAGGTGTCCTCATGATCATCGGAGCGCAACTGGAAGTCTTCATCATCATCAGTGGAGTCATCAATGCTCAAGTAATTGTCAACCATCAGTCAAAATAACTCTGGAAGGTGTAACTGAGTGTAACTCAATGTAACTGAGTGTAACTGAGTGTAACTAAGTGTAACTGACTGTAACTGACTGTAACTGAGTGACAACTGGACTGGTAGGTGAAGAAGGGCGAGTTGCTCCCTAAAATCAAGGAAGAAGGGCGCATTAAGCAACTGGAGGGATAAAACTGAATAGTGAGAAGCTCCTAGGGGCTGGCTAACTAAGGGCTAGGTGCTGGACTGATGACTGGGATGCATGCAAACCCTAGAATGCATGCAAACCCTAAAAAGTGCATGCATGACTGAAAATGTAAATGATTAAAATACTGGTGGGACTAGGATGGAGTATAGGAATATCCTAACAGGATGTATCCTTACTTCCATCATATTTGGGTAGTAACTTTAGATAGTGGGTGGGAATATCATTCAAGGGTGTAGGCCCAACTATAGAGGCCCATGTCAAATCGCCACCCATCGTGGTGTTCTGGGTGGTGGTGGTGGTGCTCCACCTACTCCTCCCGACATAAGATGACTGGTAATTATTTTCTTGGCTTGAGGAGTAATGAATGAATTGGGCGTATTTGTACGGGCTGAGGTCTCTCTGCTTTCAGTGGGAAGAGCCTACGAGCTGGGTATACCGAAAGGAGTAGTGGGATTCTGGAGAGACTATTCTCTTTGAGGTGTTTGAAAAATAAATTTAGATTCAGGGAATTGAGGTCCAAATAGAGGAGGGAAGAAACTTCATCGGTGACTTAGTGAAGTGGACTGATATTTACTACCTCTATGTCTCCAGGAGATTGAATCTTGTAGATCCACTAATTCTTCGTGGCTAGGGTTTTGGTGAGTATGTCTACATCCAGATGCCAGGTTTTCTTCGGTGGATTCGCCAAGTGGATTACAACCTACTGCATGGTTCCGTCCACTACGAAATTAGGAGCTGATAATTTTTCGTTGTCCCTAGGGAAGATTTATCTTGTTTCTTCTTTCCCCAACAACGGCGCTAGAAAAGATGTTAGTCCCAGAGACGTTCTAAGGATTTTTTTTAGAAATGTGCCTAGGAATCAATAAGTTTCACTGTTTATCATTTTCAATATTTCAATTGAGAATCATACTAGTACTATTAGAATACAATGATAATAATCAGGCATAGTAAAATGTCAGCAGTACTTCTGATATGCCAACAAAAACTTGAATGATTTTTTATTGGTGAAATGTCATGAGAGAAGGTGCTTCACTGAATGTAAATCTTTATCTCATGTGTACATAAAAACGTAATGATCCAGAAGGAATTCAGTAGTTTATACAAGATGACCACAAAGCAGAATTCAATCGTTATGAGGACAATGTAACCAGATGGTATATCATGAATACTTCACAACATAAATCATCTAGAAACAATATTTGAATCCATATCCATATTTGAATCAATACTAACTTTTCAACTCATAGAAAATATATGAAAAGAGAGATGATATCACAAAAGAAGAGAGTACTAATTGAACATATCAAAGCTTTGAATCCAAAGAAGACCAATATAGAGCTTGAAGTTTCTTGCTTATATATTGATCAAACTTCAATTATCTGAAGTTATGCTTCTTACAAAAGAGGTCGATCCCTGATAAAAATGCTTCTTTTTTTTTTTTATCTGTATATATATCCTTTATAGGATTTACAAAATCTACACATGGTTTGTTACAACCCAACGACTTACAGTTTTCTGTTTGTATCTTAACAAAAATTTAATTACAAAAAGTTAATCCGTTGGACTAATGATGACTTGTCGGTTACAGAGACTGGGGTCCACCCTGCTGAGGTGGAGGAATGTCCTTCTATGTTGAAGATGTCCCCACTACTGGCTGCACTAAGGACGTTCCGATAGTCAATTGCGCTATTGTAGTATTTTCTAATTGTTGTATTTGCAGAACTCTTGTAATACTTTTCCAGACCTTAACCATAGGATATTGGAAAACCATTAGCTCTCTGAGGGATGAATCCAGTTCAGAATAACGCTCAAATGTGGGATTTGGAAGAGTTCTGAAAATTGAATGAAGGTGATTAAGCATCTCAAAATTAGTGTGCATTTTGTCTACAAACATTCTGCCACTAAGCTCCTGAAGAGTGTCCGCCAAGTTAACTTCAGAGTTCCTTGCATCCAAGATCATGGCATTATAGTGCTCTTTTCAGTACAAATCTCCATGTCCATCCCAAAAGGATGGGAGGCTAAGGGGAAAAATGGCTTTGAATAATTATTTGAATGAGTGAACATCATGCTTTAGCTAGGCCGCCATATCAACGACATTTTGAGCCATCATTCCCTTTGTAATCACTTTGTTGGATTCCATGATTACTTTAGTTCTATCATGGATGGTGCATGTCTGGAGCTCATCGAAGGTTTTCTAATTCAAAAAGTTGATTGCATCTTTGTCTAGATCTATCTTTTTTCTTATGTTGTTTAGGGATGAACGAGCATATTGGGTGGTGGCTTCAACAATTTCACACTCTTCCCGAGACACAACGAAATGGCTCCATTGTGTAGTTATCAAAGCTTCTACCTGTTGGTGTTGAGGGAGATGCTTCAGGGGAAGAAACAGAGGTCATGGAGATGGTGGTATTGTAGGGAGAATGGTGGTAGATGATTGGCTTTGGAATACAAAAATGTTGGAGCAGAGACTGCTTAGAGGAGTAGCTCAGAGTGCTGGAGACAAGGTGTCGGGTAGACTCTTCGACGGCATATTTATAGGGAAAAAATCGAATTTGGTGGGTTTAATGCGAGGTAGATGTGGCACTCAAGGATTGGTTCTTTGTCCGAGAGGTAGTTGGCTCTTAAATACAGGGGAACGTTTATCTCCTAAACGACAGTGGTAATGACCGTTAGGGGAGGATTAATGAAAATGCTAAGGGGGATAAGTCGAGGGAAGAAGGTAGAGAAGCAAAAACCATAAGGGGTTTCAAGGCTTGGGATAGGTGGTTTGGGAAGATCGCTTTTTGTGTCTTGAATGAGAGTGAGGCTGCCATGTGGAGATGGTGGTTTCTAGTCATGGGTGCATCCAGTGAGTTAAACTCTGAGCTCTTTGTGTATCCTGAGAACTAGGTAGGCGTCGATCTATTTCTTCTTCTTCTTGATATTTGTGCAAGAATTAGCGGAAATTTATGGGTTAAGCCCCCTTTTCTAGCGGATGACTGGATGGAGGTTCACGAATGTAAAACCATGGCGGTAGTTTCTTAGTGATTTCAGGGCTTGAGAAAAGCGGTTCGAGGAGACCTATTTTAGGGCCCTGAATGAATGTGAGGATGCCATGTGGCCTTGTAGGTTTTCGTTCAGGGATTCCCAAAGCTCAATAAACATCATGCACTTTGGGTCCCTGAACGCAATCTCACCCATTGATTTGATTCAGGCCACCATCTCGATTTGAATTTTCCTTTGGCTCTGCAATCGATCAATTTTAAAAGAGGAAGCGATTTTCCCTTCGACCTTCCTGCACTGCAACAACTATAATCTCTAGTTAGAGATATAGCTTTGGCTCGTGATCTATAGTGTTGCCTTTAGCCGACTAGGTCACGAATATTAGTACTAACAGTTACTATCATCTGTTTATCAAATTTTTTAGTAAAATAGATTTTCCTTTATTCAAATTGCTTGGTAAAGACATCGTATTTTATTGGGTTTCTAAATTCTAAAGTGCTTTTCAAGTGCTTAAAGAAAAAAATTCAATAACACTAGTACTTGGAGGTCCAAATTGGACCTTTCAATTTCATATCCCAATAGATGCATCTAACACAACAGTGGGACCAGTATTAGGTCAAAGGGAAAAAACTTAACTCCTGCTGAAGTGAACTATATTGTTACTGAGAAATAAATGTTGGCAGTTATATCTTCTATTAATAAATTTCGACACTATATCACCAAATATGAGGTTTTTGTCCATATATACCCTTCTTCCATAGAATATCTAATGAATAAACCTTTCACTAATGGCAGAAACACAAGATGGCTATTATGACTGCAAGAATTTATTATTACTGTCATAGGTTGTTTTGGAAAGGAAAACCAAGTGGCATATTTTATTTCTTGTCTTAATAATCTTGGTGAGAGTACTCAAATTTTAGATTCTTTTCCCGATGAAAATTTATTTTCTATATCAGTTTGAAATCCATGGCTTGCAGATATTACTAACTATTTGTCTTCAGGAAATTTACCATCACACTTTTCACCAAGGGATAAAAAACAAGTTATCAAGCAAAGTGCTAGATACTCTTGGATTAAAGGAGATATTTTCTATACTAGATCAGATTTGATAATCTGTAGATGTATTAGAGAAGATGAATTTTTAGATATTTTAAAAGCATGTCATGATGAACCTTACGGTGGGCATGTTGTAGATAAGAGGGATTCATATAAGATACTTCGTCTCAGATACTACTAGCCAACTCTTTTTAGAGATTTGAAACAGTATGTGAGAAGCTATGATAGCTATCAAAGAGTGGGGAAGACTATAACCAGAGATGAATTGCCCCTACAACCACAAGTCCTAATGGAGCATTTTGAAAAATGGGATTTATATTTTTCGGACTGATCAAACAACCATCTCAAGGAAGAAGATACATATTGTTTTGCATTGATTATGTAACCAAATGGGTGGAAGAAAAAGCATTTCCAAAAGAAACTGAGCAAGAAATAGCCACTTTCTTGTTTGAAAATATTTTCACTAGATTTGGAATTCCAAGGGAAATTGTTACTAACCAAGGATCACAATTTACTTCTAAACTTGTGAAAAGAGTTGATAAGTATAATATAAAGCATTGCAAATATACCCCTTATCATCCACAAGCCAATGGGAAGGTGAAATATTCAAACAAAATTATAGAATCAATCATAACTAAGATAGTCCAACTTCATAAAAAAGATTGGATGGATAGACTCCTGGAGGATTTTTGGGATTGTTGGAATAATTAAATCCCTTATATATGTCATATTAATACATTAGTAGCAATAATTAATCATTCTATGATTAATTCCTATGTATTAGACTAGATAGTTGGCATATGAGTCATTGTGTGGAACAAACGTTTCCTAAACACACTAGAGAATATTTATGGATGTCCTGAAACATATCCTGGCTATTTTTAGACAATTATGAGTTAGATTGGTGCACTAGTTGCTTTTACTACTTTTGACCACTTTTTGGGTGAAAGGTAAAAGCTAGTTGACTAGGGAAATTGTTTTTTGGACCACTCATCCTCCATGATGTTTCTTCCTTCCATTTTTGGGATTTGGCATATTTTTTCATCATACATCACTATCTCATCACTAAATCAGAAATTCACAAGCCTTTGGTGTGACTTGGAGAACACACTTTCCACCTAGGGGGCTTTTGCATTATTTTAGTAAGTTTGCTTTTGTGAGGATTCGAATGGCATCCTTATGCATTCAAATGTATGAAATAAAGTTATATATTGACATCCATCTAATTTCCCAAGGTTGGATGATGTAATATTATTCATTTGAGTAATTCAGTTTACATCTTATGTGAGTGAATTTCAGTGTTCTTGAATAGTTGTGTGAGATCTTTTGTGAGAGTGTGTAATTTCTTGATCATATCTTGGTGTGAACTAAATTTTACATGGTATCAGATCTATCAAGCTATTCCTTTCTCCTTCTATTGTCTTGCAGGATCCAACCAGTCTCAAGAAGGGCGCAATAATTCATCCACAGGGTGCATTCTATCATCCAGAGGGTGCAACTAAGCATCTAGGGGCGTACCCAAACCACTCCAAAAGCTATTTCAAAGCTACCATGGATCATTCACATCAGATAATCCTCACTCCATTCAATTATTTTGACTGGAAATCATAGATGGATATCATGTTGAGGAGAAAAGGCCTCTACAGGGTGACTATGACAACTGAACCTGATCCAACCTCAACAATTGAGAAATCAAAGTGGCATAATAGAAGATATGAAGCCTATGGTTTATTGTGTCTCACTATATACAAGGATCTTCTATTTCATCTTGATGTTCTTACCTCTCCCAATGAAGTTTGTCTAAAGCTTCAAGAATTGTTTGCCAAGACTAATGAATTAAGAGGCCATCAACTAGATAATGAACTAGTTCAATTGAGTCCATAGAATTTCGATAACCTCCAGGATTTCTTCTCGAAATTCAAGTCACTTGTTCTACAGTTGAAGCAATTTGGAATTGATAAAAGGGATGAGCAACTAATCTTGGCCATTATCTCCAAGCTTGGCCCTGTTTACTCAGTCTTTGTTTCGACCTTCCACTCCATAAGGAAGGAAGTTTGAAATTGGAAGAGCCCCACACTCTCAGAATTCATGGAGTCTATTACACAAGAACAAGACAAATTGGTATTGATGGGAGCCATAAAAAATCCATCAAAGTATCATTGTTTGAATGTGGGAGATTCAAATAGTTCGAAGGGAAGAAGAAGGGCAATTTCAAGAAGTCCACTGATTAGAGGAAGGACAAGCAAAAAGTCCCTGAAGACTCTGCAGGTTTCAAGAGAAATCCAAACAAGAAGAATGAGAAGACAAAGTGCAATTATTGTAGCAGGGGCTTTCATCCTGAAATCTCCTGCATGAAGAAGACCATTGATCAAATGGCTCAACTCCTAGAGAAAGCCAACATTCCTCTTCTTGAGAGCACAAGGAGGAAGGATGGAGGACAAAATTATGAAGATAAGGAGTGAGTACATGCACTGATGGAAAGCACATCAAGATCTACCTCATTCATCATTGACTCAGGAGCTTCAAGGCACATGGTTTCCACAAGAGAATGCTTCACATCTCTTGATTCTTCCAGTGGCCCAAACATTGTGTTGGGTGATGATTCTGAAACTTCAAGCAAAGGTACATGAAGCATTGATATAGATTTTGGTACATTATCTAATGTTTTATATGTTCCAAGACTTGCTGCTAACCTTTTGTCAATATACTAGATGACTCACACAGGATCACCCAAAAATGTGGTCTTTACACCTAATGATGTTGAGATCTGTGAAATGTCAACAGGTTGAATTGCTTCCTTATGTTTTGCCAACCATAGCTAAAAAATATATAGGTTTTCTCATTTTGTGCCATTCCCCTCACCTTCTACTCTATTAACCCATGCCAATGACTCAAGCAAAATGTGGCATGAAATATTTGGCCACCTAAACTATAGACACCTTTCCCAACTCCATGAGAAAGAAATGGTCATAGGGATGCCCAATATCAAGTTTTCCAAAGGTGTCTGTCAAAGCTGCATCCTAGGAAATCACCCAGAGCATAAATTTGAGAGAGACACACTAGGTTTTTTGGACCCAAAATACGACGGCCAAAAAGTTGAATTTTCAATGTATTGTGGTTGGATAGCCGACAACCTGCCTATTTTTTTAATGTCGGTCAAAATTCGGCTAAGATCCGACGGTGAGATTGTCGTTGGATATTCGACGCGTCTAGCACTTAACTGGAAGTCGGACTTCCAACCATCTAGCACTTAACAGGAAGTCGGATATCCAACAACTAGCACTTAATAGTAAGTCGGATTTCTTTGGCCTTTTCGTCGGATATCCGACGACCATTCCATGTGGAAATGACCGATATCCGATGTTCCTTGCCATCGGAGCTATGGCAACAACATCAGATATCTTTGGCCAGGTCATCGGATATCCGATGACATTTCCATGTGGAAATGGCTGATATCCGACGTTCGTTGCCGTCGAATGTATGGCAAGGACGTCGGATATCTTTGGCCAGGTCTTCAGATATCTAACTCCATTTCCATGTAGAAATGGCCGATATCCTACGTTCCTTGCTGTCAGATGTATGGCAAGGATGTCAGATATCTTTGGCCAGGTTGTCGGATATCTGATAACCTTATGGTATTTTTAAAAAAAAAATACACTATTAATTAGATGAATTTTTACAAATATAAAATTGAATTAGATGAAGCAGAAATATGAGACCTTGAATGATGCAATTTTAGGCTAATTAGAATATAATGACCTATCATAGTTACCAAGTGTCTAATTTAATGTTTGAAGCTAGTACATCTGAATTGAAGGACATGTGAACATATTTCAATCCTGCAAAAAAGCTCAAAATTAGCTCACTTAGTGTTGTCATGAAAAACAATCTCACTTTTTCTTGCTTATCTCGAAGGACATCAATTAGCACTGATATTATTCCAGTACTAGCCACTTCATCTTCGTTAAGAGTTTCATGTCGAATAAACAAACCCATTACAAACAAGATCTCACTCTACTCCACAAATAGTTACTCAAGTGATCTTTCATCATCTAGAAACCCGAAATTGGTTATGAGGAGCAACCAAACATCACAACAAGCTCCAAGAAATTGTCAAAATTTAGATGACACGTGAGTGGGTTGTAGAAAGCCAGAATCGTAGCCATTCACTGAGCTCCTCTCTGTTTTGAGAATAATTTAATATTCTCTACTGAACAAGGCAAACCACGTGAAGGTGGAAGCTCTTATGGCCCCTCCCCCATGCATGTACTTGAAAAAAACAAATACATGCAAATTTATCCATATTTCATCATGAACTCTCATCTACCATTCATTCAATAAAGGATAACATTCATTAAACCATTGTTTCATTCAGTCAACACATTCATACAATAAAAGATAACATTCATTAAACCATTGTTTCATTCAGTCAACACATTCATACAATAAAAGATAACATTCCTTAAACCTTTCATTCATTCAATCAACACATTCATTCAATAAAAGATGACATTCAATAAAGGTAACAGTTTACTACACTGAATCATTAAACCATTAAACCATTAAACCATTCATTCATTCATTAGGCCAAAAATCATGGACGATATATTATTATAAAAAATAATCAGACGACATTTTTCCAGTCACTTCTTTTTAAGTTTTTTTCTCTTTAGTGGAAAATAATCTATAAGAGGAGCATCTACATCTGGACTTTCTCTTCCAGTTCTTGGTTCTTCATCAGGCGCTTGTGGTGATGTCTGCATCCGAGAGTGTTGATCTAGATGTGGATTGTGCAGTAAGGGGTTCAGATTTGCTACAACAATGTGAAAATGTTACATGGTTGTATTTTGCTATTGTAATGACAAGTATTTCATTTAAAAAAAAATAAAGGTGGTTTTTTACCGGGTGTGGCCACATCATGTTATTCATGTTCTTGTTTGGGCTCAACCTATACAGTTTCACCCTCTACATGCTCTGCAGTTGAAATATGGTGAACTACAATTAATGTTCACCATTTGCAATGCTTAACATAAAATTGTAGCATATGAATAAATTCATTACCAGGATTCGAAGCATGATCTTCGATTTGTTGTTGTCCCTCCTCGACATTAGGGGGATCATTGTTTCCTGCTCAAAAAAAAGTCAATATTTTTTGTCAAGTATATAACGAATAGATTGCACAACTAATAAATCTTCATTAAAGTATATAGATTCTATTTACCTATGCACTGGATGGATTGGTACCAGAAAACTGTGTTTTCCCAGACAAGCTTTTTCAGCGGTCAAAAACAGCTCCAAAGCCTTCCTTGAAGCCAAGCTTCATGTCTTCCTTAGTGGCCTCTTCATTGAATCGTTCGGCCTGCATATTTGCATAACGTCATTAATTAAAATTTTGCGGTGCAATAAAATGAGAAATAATTAGCAATTTATTATTTGTATGCATTATTATTTTTTCGAAACTTACAATTCGTGCCACCAAATTCGAATAACCACCAGGCCAAAGCTTGTGCTGGCCTATTTTTTCCAGTCTTTCCTTTGTGTCTTTTGATGTGTCTGGAAACCTATGCAAGTGTTGAAATACGTTAGATGTTCCAAGTTCGATATAGACATCAATAATAATAAGGTTTAGAATTACATTGCAGAAAGTATTGCATACCTCCCTGTGCCTGGTGCTATCTTTCCTTCTCTTCTCTGAGCCCTCTCCTTTCCATCCTCCACTAGAGCTCTCCACTCCATTGCTGGAATCATTGGAGGGTGCTCATACCTAGGGTTTTTTTCTTGGTGGGTCCTATATTGGTCTCGGACAACCTTGATATGTTGTCTAGGCTTTCTAAGGACCTCGTCTTCATTGAAGGTCTTGTCGCCGAATAGGCCAACCAACTGATTAGTGAGTTCATCTTTTAAAAATTTCGATTGTCTATCCCACCTTGTTCGGATGGTGGGTGCGAAGATCTCCAAGGACGTGTCATTAATTTGTTTATAGAAAACATCATTTCCTGCAAAACGATCATGCCATGATCATAATTATTTGAAAAAAAACATTTTATCGGTATATTACAATGAAATTATAAACACTAAATTGATCAATGTATATTAATTACTTGGGATCTTATCGAGCTTTATTGGGACAATATTTTTGTCCAGCAAAAATGTTGCCTCCATTGCTCCCGTGCCAGTGACACGGGAAGATCCTGGAAATGCAGCTAGGTCGATATCAATATTACCAGGATTCTCGGTGTCGACCCCTTCTTTTGGATGATCCGGTGTGCATCGGTCACTAGCGGACGGTGCACTCACAGTTGGGGTCCATGGTGTGTCAAAACGTGTTGCTGACTGTTCAGTCGACAACAATGACAAAGGATTCGATGCACATGGAGTTGTTTGCTCATGATTCCACATCTCTCCACGAGCCTCGCTGAGGCCAACACCGCCTTGACCACTATTGTGTGGTCTCCAATAATTCTGTAAATACAAACCACGTCTTATACGTTCAATACTATCATATAAAAGAGAAAATTATAAAGTTATAAATGAATTATTTTATGATTCAAGATTCCTCAACTTACTCGCAAGGATTCATATTTCTGTCCCAACAATTCAATCCTTTCCCTAATTTGGCTTGTCTGCGGATCCTTGATTAGCAGAGAAACGATTTCCGCACTATATTTTTCCAACATTTTGTCTATCATCTTAAACGGTTCGTTGGCTTCACCAATTATGTTGGAATCTTTAAGCATCTCAACCACTTCAGGATCTACTGAATATTCTTGCAATTCTGTTTCAAACAGCGATTCACTGGGCTGCAACAAAAAATTAATAAAACACAACTAAGTTTTATCATGATAGATTCCTAAAATTATATTAACAAAACATATCTATCATGATAGATTCCTAAAATTACAACTAGGTTTACTTGGTGCTTGGACGATGGTGTCGTCTGATCCATAGCTGTGGACTTGCCCCGATCATCGGACCCCTGCAAAAAAAAGTAGAAACATTATCACAACAAAACCAGTATACACACGAAAAATACATAAGAAAATAAACATTATGCTATGTATTATATTGGTACAATTCCAATATTGGATTATACCTGAACCCTAGAGAATCGTGATCCACTCTTTGGATCGATGGTCATAGGTAACTTGCCCCGATCTGCTAATATCTAGGACTTGCCCCTTACAGATACCTAAATCAAAAACATAGTGAAGGTCACTTAAACGAATTGTTGGGTGTGTGAGCTATCTAAAAAAAAACACCTAGTATTTAATTATCGACCGGGGTTGGTAATCTTAGAGTTGAGGCAAAGTATATGCTAAGGTAGAATGGAACCTAGGATTTCGGCTTGTCAGACCTTAAAAATATTTAATAAAGAAAAGATCGAAAGATCTTTCAAAATGAAAAACCGAGTCAAACTTCAGAAAAACAATAAAAGAACTAAATCAAACTTAGTTAAATAGTTAGAATAGAATAGTATCAATTCATACTACTCTATCTTATAATTGAATAATGAAAACTGATTGAAAAGCAAACTATGAACTATGAAAATGGAAACTATACAATTTCAGATTCTATCTAAGAATTAGAAAACAACTGTAAATAAATAAATTAGAGACCTATCTATGAAATGGATTAATTTGATAATAAACTACGTAAGCAGAAAGCTATGCTAATCAAAGTAAATTACAAACTATTAAATAACTTCAACAACTAATTCAAGAAAAACATCTATTCCCATGTAACAGGAAGTGGAGTTAATGTATCATAATGGCTTTAAAATGTAATAGCAAAACAAAACGGGATTAAATCTAATCTAACTTCAACAAAGAGATGTAAACTACAAAGAGACAAATTATAGTTAACTTTAAACATTCTGATCTATCTACTATCCATGAGCATAATAACAATATAAAACTAATGAAAACTAGAAGCAAGTAGAAAACTTTAATAAATATATTTACTTCTAAACTTGATTTGGAAGCAAGTAGAAAACTTGATAAAGATATTAATTTCTGAATCCAAATCCTATTCCATGAACATTTCATTATTTATTGAAATAAGGAACTGATCCTAATCTAAATGAAGGAAACTATCAAAAACTAGGATACTTGAGAAGTGGAATTATTAACTCTATTCTAACTAAGTCTTAAGAGCATGTGATAAACTAGACTAGGAATAATACTGGTAAATTCTAAAACAACAACATGTTAGCAAGATAAATATGAAATACATAATTTAAAAGACACTTAAAGCAAACTAAGAATGATAACAAGACTTGAATTAAAACTTTATGGAATGTAAAACAAAGGCCTAAGTATGATTAAGAATACTAATTAGAAGCAGGAAAGATTACAATTAAGAAAACTAAGAAACTGAATTCGAAATAAGCATAAAACAGTGCAGAAAGAGTGAAAATCTGAATGACGATCCGAATGCCAGTCCGAATGATAGTCCGAATGGAGGAAAAACGAATTAAACTAAGGAAAAAAGTAGTTTTGATGATCTTGACGTCAATTGGCGAATGTAGATGAACCTACAATGCAAAGAAAACAGTGAGAAGACTTGTTGAGAAGCTAAGATAATAGAAAGCAACCTATTCTAATCATGGTTGGAGAGATAAACAATTCCTATCCTATACTAAAGCAAGATTAAGATGAGAGAAGAGAATTAACCTACAACTACAGAGGAGAAGCTAACTAAACTAATTGTAACTATTAACAGAGCTTGAAACAGAGACTAACCAAGTTCTATTTAATTGTAAAAGACTAGGAAACAAACTAGCTAATTATAAAAGACTGAAATTAAACTATCAAAACTGTACTGTTGGTTGACCATTTTCTAATTCTGTAAACACAAACTATGTTAGTAGTACAATATAAATTACAGAGAAGAAAGAAATACCATATACAGGAAAACAAATTAATTACATATACAGAAAAATAAACTAACTAATTGAAGAAAAGAAAATACAGAAAACAAAGACAAAACCTCCGGTTGATGAGGGGCCCTTCCCAGCAATCAGAGATGGAAAAATGAACCGATTAGCTACTCAGAATATCAGCAAACTGGAACTTCCATTAACTTAAGAAAATTACAAAGTGTCTGCTATCTGCTTGCAAATTCTACGAACTATCTTCTAATCTAATGATCCTTGCTAACTAAAGACTAACTATGTTTCTGTCTACAAGCGTCTATTTATACATTTACAATGGATGAGAGGGTCGACAGAGTCTACCTCTTTAATAACAGAGGCATTTATGACTGTAACTGGCTGCTTTGAATGGTGCGTGACAGCGTAGGGAGCATACACAGGCTTCATGGGGCCCATTCCTTCACGAGGAAGCTGCAGCGTCGATCTTCCTTTGACGTGGGCAGAGAGGTACTGTGTTGGTGAACTGAACGAACAAAGGAGAGGGCTGCTGGAGCATTGATGTGGGCGAAGCGTTGTGTTGGCAGGCTGAGCGTGGGAGGACGAACTACTTCCAGAACACCGGTGTGAATGGGAGCTGCGTGATTCCAGGCAAATGAACGAGAGAATCAGCATGTGGAGTGTTGACGTGGAAGCATGGTGTGCTGTTGATTTTAGTAAGCATAGGTTCGAATCTTCTAGAACAACGACTCATTAACCATCACCAGAGCATAGGTGCTGTTTGATGGGCTGAATGGCAGAAATAATAACTTATTATATCAAAAATAATGAAATTAACACCATTCAGAATAGATTTGATGATAAAAAATAGTAACAAAATGGACACCAACATTCCCCCAAACCGGAGATATGCCAGGTCCCACTGAGCCAAACAGAGAGAAATTAGGGAGAAGGCTGAGCTGCGGCAACAACTGCCTTCGACTTGGATGATGAAGATATAGATTCGGCTTCGAGCTTCTTGAATTGGTCCTTTAAGTAATTATATCTCATCCTCAGGGCAGTATGGGATGCTGCTCTAGCGTTAACCAAGCATTCAATGTCTTTTACTTGTGTACGCAGTGCCTTGTTTTCTTCATGACGCTCAGAAATTGTTTCCACATAGTTTTGATTCTGGTTTATCAACCGTGCTATCACTTGGATCAACTTATCCGTCTCCTGTTGAGCTAGAATGAGCTGTGCTTTATAATTTTTAGGGTTCGTTGGGGGACTCAACTCTTTTGAAAATGTTTCACACTCAATGGTATGACCTTCAAGAATTTTATCTTGGTTGTGTGCAGGAGGACTTTCAGCAGTGGAGGCTTCACTCATTCAAGCAGACACATTGGCTAATGTGAGGAGGGGTGTTTTCAAGAGTATGGTCGTCTGACTAGACATTTGAACGTGATGGCTGAACGAAATTTTGAATGACAGACTAGTTAATGGATTGGTGACAATTAGTTCTCATGGATTTAGTGGGATTTGAAAAGAGTGGAGGTTCCGAAGTAGGGTCACCAAGAGTAAGTTTAGGAGAAGGTGATGATTGGACAAGATGCTCATCACATGAGGGATCCTCATCAAATTGTAAGTGTTTAGTGTTTGGTTCTGCTTGGGTATGATGATTTTCTTAAGAAGAGGAAGGTTTGACAGTAGATAAATGAGGGTTCAGTATCTCAAAAAAAAATTGATCCCAAGCTTGTCCTCTCTTTTCTAACTGGTGAATGGTCAGAATCTTAATGAGATAGTGATGATACAAGCTACTAGAGGGATTAACAGTATTCTTCCTGACTTGGTTAGACATCTTCTCCAACTTGTCAGGAAATAAAATGGGAAGTTGAGGGTCTGATTATTGAAAAAATGAGCTAACAACCTGAAATGGCAAGATTTAAAGATAGTGAACTTACCCTCGCAAGTGATTAAGTGGATGATAATGGTCAGAAGATCTAAGTACTCCGGATTGATCCATTCTCTTTGAAAACCTTTGGTACCAGCAACGTGTTGAAAATCGATCTTCAGGGAAAATTCATGATCCTTCCATGGAAGGAAAAGATGCTTATGCCATTGGGAACCTTCCCTCGGGAGCTTGGTAGCTAATGCTATTGACTCTTATGTCACGAAGAAAACAAGATGGCCAACATTGGCCGTCTTGCCATTGAAATTTTTAGCAAACAGTAATGAAATCTCATGGTCGTGGCCTTGGAGAAGGCGAAGAAATGGTCCCCAACCTGCTCGCAAAAACACTTCACGACAGGATTTAAACTCAGAAATGCGAAGGAGGTCCTGGTGGGTACCAGGCTCATAACACATTGGCATTATTGACAGAGGATGGGGGAATGAGAAATGGATATGAGAGGTGTAAGAATTTGCAGAGGACACAGCTCAGATGGATAGCGAACAGACTGAGGCGAAATTCATGCGATCACTAGTTTAAACTAAGGTCCGTTTGATTTTTTGAATGACAGTGGACGAGGGCTTGACATGCTTGAAAATATAACACCTGTCATTCGAATATATTAAGTTAAGTTCCATCATAGAGGTGCATGAATCCAGTGAATATGCGTGGTTTAGAGAATATTCAACCATGTCCAAAGCCGAGCTTTGGACAGGTTGAATGTAATTCATGTAATGAAAATAGATTACACGTGAGAGATCGTGATTCGATTGTTATGGTGGCAGATCGTACAACAGGATAAGTAAGACTGAATGGCGGTCATGTGATGATTCAAAATGATGCATAATCCATTCGTTTAATGGAGGCAAGATGGATAAGATAACGAAGCCATGTGTGAAATCGACATTTGATTAATCCCTGTCATAATTAGCTAATAAAACTTATCAATAATTTTCAAATTTGGCATATTAAATAAAGCTATTATAGGCTATGGTTTCATTCAACACTCCATTTAGAACGTTGTTTATTTGCCTCATTCGGATAGGCATTCAACCCGTCATTCAGTCCTTCGTACAGACTTTTGTTTATACAAGATCTTATTGTTAATGTTGACCAAAGTTGATTTTGCAAAGAATTTCTGAAGCTGTTAATGCACAAAAGATGTTGCAAACTTTGCTTTTCTGGATCTTTTAGTTGCATTCCTCTTTTTGTTCTTGATTAGATCAATTTCTTATGCTTTTTGCATTAACATGAAAACACCTGTCGTTATATCAGAGATAAATAAAATTTTCATAAATATTTAGAGAGTAAGAACAGTTTTTTTTTCATAAATATTCAGAGAGTAAGAACAGTTCTAATCTTCCCCCCCAAACCAAAAATATGGCGTGTCCTCAAGCCATCAAAGAGAAAATGATTAAAATTAAAAATTTTCAATTGAAAGTCTTACAAATAGCTTTTAAAATATTGTGATAATTTTCATAAGGAAATGAAATATTAACTAATAAATGTAGATGATTCAGATATGTACATTCATAAAAAAGAATACAACAATGCTTAAAAGACCATATGAAGAATAATAGTGTAAGAGATGTGAAAAATGCCATAGGAAAACTAGTCGTCCATGACTCATTGTAAAGATCTCTTGTCATCCAAAGAATATAAATAAGGTTCACCATAAAATTTGTGAGATCTACTATAATTATGGGTCCCATTTCTAGGATAATCATATCTTAGGTATTGTTTGAATTAGATGACAGCGTCCAAGTCCAACTTACAGCCATTATCTAATGACAGTATACATAATCGGCCTAAACATGTGTTTGTATACTCAGGTTTTTATGAGTTATGTGAATAGCAATGCATTAACCAAACCTCTTTTACCCGATATTGACCCGCTGCCAGCAAGCCTGTTCAGTACCCCGACGGGTTTATCTTGGTACCATGCAAGCATAGCCCCGCTGCCAGTGAGCCTATTCAGTACCCCGATGGGTTTACTTGCATTTACCGAGCTTCCTTGTTTAATATTTTACTTAGCATGAACCCGCTTCCAGTGAGACTGTTCAGTACCCCGGTGGGTTTTCTTCGTATAATGATATATATATATATATATATATATTTGTAAGGAAGTGGGTTGGCACTAGAGTGTGGTAAGCCTGTTAAACACATAATTCAAAATTTAGCACAAACCTTATGAGTAACTTTATTTATAATGGCCTAAATTATAGATCATGCCAAAAGATAATAACCTAAAGCTGTTCTTTGACTTCACAATCTATCTTCTTCATAAAAGGTCAGTAATGTTCCCCACAAAATAGAAAATATCACCCATTTTTAGGCTACCTTTTAAAGGTGCTTTGGAGACAAGTTTTGATAATGATTCCAGGATGAACTAGCAGTCCATAGGTGTAAGATAGAGTTTTGTGGAGATCATAATAATTGAAGTAGGTCTTTTAAACCACTGTTCTAATGATCAATCAAAAGTGTGCATGTCTGAATCAAATACTATATACATAATCATAAAAGAAAGTGGTTATGAATGATATAAAAAATGCTTTATCCTTTCACTAAAAATTTTCAATTTTAGCAGTAACCGAAAGAGAGGGAGAACTATAAGTATTTCTTTTTAGAGCACTTCCCTTTTCGCATAATATCACATGAGATGATTACAAAGACAGGGTTCTTGTGATTAAGCTGCAAAACCACTTGTCAGACGATTCAATTTTTTATTCAAAACAAAGCATATGTACAAAACAAGTCGTGCAAAATTTTTGAAAGGAAAAAGAGTCTTCTTATTTTATTGACAATATTTTACAACTTGATCATAATAGATTTCCTGTAAAAAGAAGAATGTAATCAGTTGTTAGAAACAACTCATTATTATTGAAAATCAAAAACATATTTACATATATACAAAAGAAGAGAACCCAAAATGATTCAAGGACTAGGAGGAGGAGGAATGAATTCCTCTTCTACCAGTTCCATTTCATTCCTGTTGCAAGGCATTCTGTACAAAATCTTGTTTAGATATTGGTTGATGATAAAGTCTAAGTCTGTGTCTGTTTACAACAAAATAAATTTGTGAATCATCAATTGTCTTAATTTTAATGGATCCATTATCAAAGGCAGTGACAATTTCATATGGACCCATCCAACGACTAGTTAATTTACCTTTAAAATTTTTGTATCTTGAATAAAAAAGTAGTGCCCAATCTCCAATTTTGAATTGTTTTTGTTTAATGTATCTATCATGCCACTTTTTGCGTTGATTTTGTATTAAGATTGTACATTGAATAGCATCTTTCCTAATCTCGTCTAATTCATTTATTTGCAGGATTCGCTGACTCTGTGCTTCTTCTAAGTTCATTCCTAATTGTGTATCCATACGAAAAATTTTGACTTGAAATTCGATGGGTAGAAGAACTTGTTTACCATAAATGAGCTCATAAGGTGTGTGACCAGTGGTGTTCCTCCAAGTTATTCTATAAGCCCACAGAGCTTCTGGAAGCCTATCTTCCCAATCTTTGTGGTGTAACTGGATAGTTTTATTCAGGATAGGTTCTAATACTTTGTTGGTGGATTCCACCTGACCATTGGCTTGTGGGTGATATGGTGAAGATTTACAATGTCTAATACCATATTTTTCAGTAAGCTCTTTCATTAATTTGGAGGTAAACTGAGATCCTTGATCGGTTACAATTTCCCTAGGTACACTGAATCGGGTAAATATTTCTTCATAAATGAATTCCACCACATATTTTTCTGTGGCTTGGAATAAAGCTTTAGATTCTACCCATTTGGTGACATAATCTGTACAGACTAGGATGTACTTCTTCTTGCGAGACATAGGGGAAATTGGTCCAACGAAATCTAGAGCCCATTTTTCAAATGGCTCAATCATAACTTGGGGTTGCAAAGGAATCTCATCAGATGGTGTAGGTCTACCCATTCTTTGACAACTGTCACACCCCTTGACATATTTGGAAGCATCCTTAAAGATGCTTGGCCAATAGTACCCAGAGTGCAATACTTTGTATGCTATCCTTTTATTAGAAAAACACCCACTGCAAGGTCCCCCATGACATGGATGAAGTATCTCTTCCATCTCATCCTCTCGTACGCATTGTCTAATAATATGATCAGGACCATTACGAAAGAGATCATTATCTACCCAAGAATAATTGGAATTTGAACTATGATCCTACGTTTCTCAGGTGGGGAGAGATGGTTGGGTGGCTTTCCAGTTTCTAAATAATTGGATATATTTGCAAACCATGGGGTTCGAACAGATACAATGAACAAATGTTCATCTGGGAAGCTATCATCAATAGGGATGGCATTATCGTCAATTTGAATTCGAGAGAGAAAATCAGCTACTACATTCTCTCTACCGAAATGATCAACAATGGTGATGTTGAATTCTTGTAACAAAAGAAGCCACAGAGTCACTCTGCCATTGGTGATAGGTTTATTCATAAAAAACCTGATGGTGGAGTGGTTAGTGTGTATAAAAATCTCATATCCTGTGATATAATGCTAAAACTTGTTGATGGAGTAGACTACTACTAGAAACTCTTTTTCAGTAACAGTGTACTTCGATTCTGCAGGAGTCAAATTTTTACTAGCAAAGTAGATGGCATGTGATGTCTATCCCTCTTTTGACCTAAAACTGCCCCTATGGCTATGTCGGAAGCATCAATGGATATATGGAAAGGAAGGGACCAATTTGGGCCCCTAAGGATTGGTGCCACTGATAGCTTGGCCTTCAGAGTTTCGAAGGCTTGTTGACACAGTTCAGTCCATTGAAATTCTGTGTCTTTCATGAGTAGTTTGAACATAGGTGCGGCTATTTTAGTGAAATTTTCAATGAAATGTCTATAATATCTGGCATGGCCAAGAAAACTTCTTACTTCCTTTGGATTTTTTGGAGGAGGAACATTAACAATTATTTCGATCTTGGGAGGATCCACCTTGATACCTTGAAAAGAGACATGATGTCCCAAAACTATGCCCTCGGTCCAGAGCATTTTACATTTTTCATGACTAAGAGCTAAGTTCGTTTCTTGGCACCGAATAAGAACTGTTTCGAGGTTATCAAGGGCTTCCTGGAAGGTATTCCTATAAACTGTAAAATCGTCCATATAAACTTCTACACAATCATGTATGAGGTCAGCAAAGATTCCTAGAAATGCACGTTGGAAAGTAGCAGGTGCATTACATAGGCCAAATGGTAACACTCGGTAGGCATATGTCCCCCAAGAGCAAGTAAATGTTGTCTTGCCTTGATCCTCAGGTGCTATCAATATTTGATTGTATCCACTATACCCATCAAGGAATGAGAAATATTGTTTCCCTGATAAGGTGTCTAACACCTGATCGATGAAAGGAAAAGGGAAGTAGTCCTTAAGAGTGGCCTTGTTCAGTTCTTGAAAGTCAACATAGATATGCCATTTCCCTGTGACTTTCTTTGGAACTACCACCAGAGGAGAAACCCATTTACTGTTGGAAATTGGGTAAATGAATCCAACGTTAAGGATTTTTTGTAATTCATCATTTACTATATCCTTTAGTGTTGGGTTCCTTCTTCTCTGGGGCTGCCTAACAGGAGGTATGTTTGAGTCTGTGTAAATGTGGTGGATACAGGTATCTGGGTGTATACCTTTCATATCGGTATATTCCCATGCAAATGCTCCAGTTTGACTCTTGAGAACTTTTAGTAATTGTTTTTGCTGACTCTCATCTAAACCTGCATTTATATGTAGAAATTTGTCGGTACTAAACTCACACGGAATGGTATAGGATCCTAGGTGCTCTTCGATTGCGAAGACACAGGGTGTACTTGTAAATGTTGAGAGGCTCATGTTTTCTTGGAATTTGTCTCCAAATATCTGGTCAAATTGGGAAAAATATTGAGGAAAATCTACACATGTTGTGGAAGAGATAAATTGGTTCAACACGTTCTCGATATTTTTCTCTTGAAGTGCCCGAGAGAGATCACTGACAAAGGAAAGTTCTTCCAAGTTCTCATCTCCAAAAGGACAATCTAACCAAAACAAGTTTTTAGCTATTGGATGAGCTGATGGGTATAGAGCTATTTTTCTTGTAGAGAACCCATAAGAGATAATCATCTCTCCATCCCTACATCCTATAAATGCATTGGCAGTAGCCAACCAAGATCTTCCCAAAATAATAGGGTGACTTTTGGAAGGGTCTTTTGATTCAATGACCATGAAGTCCATGGGATATTCCCATGAGGATACTGATACAGTGATGTCATCTAAGATCCTAGTAGGTTGAACCATAGTACGATCTGCTAATTCTAGCATCGTTGGGGTAGGGCGGAGGAATGGTCCTAAATTGAGAGTTTCTAAGACTGTGGTAGTCATCAAATTGATAACATCTCCTAGATCAATAAGTGTGTTCCCTATGGCGGTTTTATTGATGATAACAGTCACCACAAGGTTTCCTGGGTTTGAATACTTTGGTATTCTAGGTTGGTTTGCTATGCAATCTGATATTTCTCCAATTACATGAATCATCGGAGGGTCTTTTTGTTTCCTCCTTGGTCTCTTAATACAGAATTCCTTTATTACCTTACCATATATTGGAATATCCTTAATGGCTTGTAACAAAGGGATCTTAATGAAAATAATTTTCAATTCATTAATGATATCATACTATGGATAAGTTACAGGTTTTTCTATTACTAGACACCCTGGATATGGAGGTGATTTTTCCCTTGGAATTAATTCTTTGTGTGGATGGTTGTGTGTTGAATATCTAGAAATAACCACATCTTCAAGAATGGCATCATTCAAAACTTCACTAGGTATGTCTTCTTCATTCTCTTCTTGAATAACAACTGATGACTTGGGCTTATCTTGCAAAACTCTTCCAGACCACAATTGTATCTCATGTATTGGTGCAGTCGAAATGACATATGATGGAAGAGGTAACAAACCAATGCTGTTAAGAGCTTGGGTTGGTTTTTTGTTAGGATTCAGTATCGGTTGTGCAGGTAATATTGTGGGTCTTGGAGGATTCATGTTCTGGAAATGGTGAGGTTGATTTGGGATAGGGGGTAGTGAAGGAGGTACAAATCCAGGTGGAAGTTGCTGAATATTAGGTGGATAAGGATAGTTAGGCATAGGAGGAGGTGTTTGAGCATAAGCTTGCCCTCTCCATCCATGTGGCCATTGTTGTTGTTGAGCATTATGAGGAGGGTACTGCGGTGGCCAATTTTGCCAACCTGAAGTATTCCATTGTTGAGGAGGTTGATAAGGATAGTAATAGGGTGGAATTTGTGATGAATCTTGATACGATGGTTGATCTCTAGGTTGCCAAGGGCTCCTAGGTATTTCACCAAAATTTCCACTCTTGTACAAATCTTGTAATCCAGGAAACGATGGAAAATCATTGGTTGGATGTTCTTCTGTACATAGGTGACAGACTGAAACATTATTTAATGGAAATTCTCGTTGAGGGTGTTTAGTTCTACACCCAGGACAAAAAACACTCATTGTTGCACGCTCTTTATCTTGTCTCTTTTTAGCTTGTAGTGCATCTAATTGAGAACCCATGGCTCCTAAAATATCTATTTTTAAATTTTCCAATAGGTTTCCCAAATCTACCCTTGTAACTCCACTAGGGCCGGATGTGTTTCCTTTGGGATTCCTAGCATAAGATTCTCGAAAGTGTCTTCCACCTTTCCCTCTGCTCCTAGAGTAATTCCTACATAGTTCACAAATATCTGTAAAAGACTTATGAGAAATGTCTCCTGCTGCCATGAGATTAAGGTTATCTAAGAATTCTTCTAAGATTCCTTTGAGGAAGAGTGTTCTTACTGCATATTCTCGAAGATCACTATACTTGGACTTGTGTAACACATAGTTAAATCTCTCGAGATAGTCTTCTAAGCTCTTGTCTTCAAGTTGTTGAATTTTAAAAATATCATTGCGAGAGTCCTTAGGTTTATAGTAATCCTGATATTTTCGAAGAAATGCATTGTTCATGTCTTCCCAAGCTCTAATACTAGATTCTCCTAATCCCATGAACCATCGAAGAGAAGAATATTTTAATGTGGCAGGAAAGAGTTTTAGTTTTTGGCCATCTTGTAGGTAATTATAACTCCTATACAAAATGTCAAACTCGAATAAGAATGTGTCCAGATCTTCACTACTCTTCCCATAAAAGGTTGGTAGTGAGGAGGGAGGGATTTTTTTCATAGTAACATCTTGTGTAGTGTCTAAGATAGGGAACCCAAAGGTACCTTTAGTTCTAAATTATCCATCTTCTTCATCTTGTCGGACACGATCTTCATTTTTCATCCCCCATGAAGATTCTATTGCCAAAGAGAGAAAATCTAGGCTGCTCCTTTCTTGGTGAATATGGGATGTCCCAACGTTCTATTTCAGGAAGGGTATTCTGCTTTTTAGGAGGAGAATTATCAGCTGCGTGGGAATCCAGATTTGGAGGTCCTACTGTTGTTGTATCAATCTGTGAGATAACTATGTTCACAGAACTCTCAAAAAGAGCGTCTACTTGTGCAGGATCGACAAAATCTACCAAGTTTGGACCACCTACTATTGAAAAGTAGTGTCTTTGGGTTTTTGGACTAACAGAGAGTTGAGAGGTCTTGAAGTTTTATCCTTTTGAGTTTCCTCTTGTCTAAGTTAAGTCTCAATATGAGCTTGAGGTTCTTCTAGTGGAATTTCTTTATGAACAGACTGTTTTGATGTCCCTATGTTTTCCCCTAATTGATTTCCAGAAAGGATTTTCTTTGCTTTCCAAGTAGGACCATCCCCTTTAGGTGTCTTCCGATACCTTTCTGTTGAGTTAGTAGTTGGGGTGGAACGCCCCCCGTATAGGTTAGTAGGAATTTTAGTGTGAATTTTAGTAAGGGAACTAGTTTTAATAAATCTACCTTATGAATCTCTAGACCTATTCATGAAAACAAATTATAACTGAAATAAGTTCTAACTGCATAACTGTTATTGCTGGGTTTCGGGGATTCCTGTTATAATAGATGCACAGGTTCTTACCTCTCGTCTTACTGCTCACCCACCACTAGCCTATTTTCAAAGGAAAGAATAAAAAAAAGGAGTTTTACTTATCTATGACTGAATTCTACCTATCTTCTACAACTGAATTCTACCTATCTTCTACAACTCCCCGGCAACAGTGCCAAAATGTTGGGTGTGTGAGCTATCTCAAAGAAAACACCTAATATTTAATTATCAACCGTGGTTGGTAATCTTAGAGTTGAGGCAAAGTATATGCTAAGGTAGAATGGAACCTATGATTTCGGCTTGTCAGACCTTAAAAATATTTAATAAAGAAAAGATCGAAAGATCTTTCAAAATGAAAAACCGAGTCAAACTTCAGAAAAACAATAAAAGAACTAAATCAAACTTAGTTAAATAGATAGACTAGAATACTATCAATTCATACTACTCTATCTTATAATTGAATAATAAAAACTGATTGAAAAGCAAACTATGAACTATGAAAATGGAAACTATACAATTTCAAATTCTATCTAAGAATTAGAAAAGAACTGTAAATAAATAAATTAGAGACCTATCTATGAAATGGATTAATTTGATAATAAACTACATAAGAAGAGAGCTATGCTGATCAAAGCAAATTACAAACTATTAAATAACTTCAACAACTAATTCGAGAAAAACATCTATTCCCATGTAACAGGGAGTGGAGTTAATGTATCATAATGGCTTTCAAATGTAATAGCAAAACAAAACGGGAGTAAATCTAATCTAAATTCAACAAAGAGATGTAAACTACAAAGAGAAAAATTATAGTTAACTTTAAACATTCTGATCTATCTACTATCCATGAGCATAATAACAATATAAAACTAATGAAAACTAGAAGCAAGTAGAAAACTTTAATAAAGATATTTACTTCTGAACTTCATTTGGAAGCAAGTAGAAAACTTAATATATATATTAATTTCCGAATCCAAATCCTATTCCATGAACATCTTAATTATTTATCGAAATAAGAAAATGATCCTAATCTAAATGAAGGAAACTATCAAAAACTAGAATACTTGAGAAGTGGATTTATTAACTCTATTCTAACTAAGTCTTAAGAGCATGTGATAAACTAGACTAGGAATAATACTGGTAAATTCTAAAACAACAACATGTTAGCAAGATAAATATGAAAGACATAATTTAAAAGACAGTTAAAGCAAACTAAGAATGATAACAAGACTTGAATTAAAACTTTATGGAATGTAAAACAAAGGCCTAAGTATGATTAAGAATACTAATTAGAAGCAGGAAAGATTACAATTAATAAAACTAAGAATCTGAATTGGAAATAAGCATAAAACAATGCAGAAAGAGTGAAAATCCGAATGACGATCCGAATGACAGTCCAAATGGAGGAAAAATGAATTAAACTAAGGAAAAGAGTAGTTTTGATGATCTTGACGTCAGCTAGCGAATGTAGATGAACCTACATTGCAAAGAAATCAGTGAGAAGACTTGTTTAGAAGCTTAAATAATAGAAAGCAACCTATTCTAATCATGGTTGGAGATATAAACTATTCCTATCCTACACTAAAGCAAGATTAAGATGAGAGAAGAGAATTAACCTACAACTACAGAGGAGAAGCTAACGAAACTAATTCTAACTATTAACAGAGCTTGAAAGAGAGACTAACCAAGTTCTATTTAATTGTAAAAGACTAGGAAACAAACTACCTAATTATAAAAGATTGAAATTAAACTATCAAAACTGTACTGTTGGTCGACCATTTGCTAATTTTGTAAACACAAACTATGTTAGTAGCACAATATAAATTACAGAGAAGAAAGAAATATCATATACAAGAAAACGAATTAATTACATATACAGGAAAATAAACTAACTAATTGCATAAAAGAAAATATAGAAAACAAAGGCAAAACCTCCGGTTGATGAGGGGCCCTTCCCAACAATTAGATATGGAAAAATGAACTGATTAGCTACTCAGAATATCAGCAAACTGGAACTTCCATTAACTTAAGAAAATTACAAAGCATCTGCTATCTGCTTGCAAATTCTACGAACTATCTGCTGATCTAATGATCCTTTCCAACTAAAGACTAACTCTGTTTCTGTCTACAAGGCGTTTATGACTGTAACTGGCTGCTTTGAATGGTACGTGACAGCGTAGGGAGCATACACAGGCTTCACGGGGCTGATTACTTCATGAGGTAGCTGCAGCATCGATCTTCCTTTGACATGGGCATGTTAGGATATTCCTATACTCCATCCTAGTCCCTCTAACATTCCTGTCATTTACATTTTCAGTCCAGCATGCAAAATTAGGGTTTGCATGCATTTTACATGCATCCTAGTCATCAGCACCGGCACCTAGCCCTCAGCAAACTAGCCCCAGGAGCTTCTCTCGGATCAGTATTAGCTCTCCTAGAGCTTAGTGCGCCCTCTTTTCAGTTATTGCATGAGAAGGGTGCCTTTCTTCATCTGCCAGTCCAGTTTAGTTCAGTTATCTTCAATTCTTCCTTGATTTAAGGATTAACTGACTCCTAACTGACCTTATCACTCTTTTGGACCTCCAGTGTGACTAGATAGACTGTTTTGACTCCAGTTAGCTCCATGAGCGCCCTCCACTGAGTCTCCTTCACTATATCAGTGCTTCCATGTGCCAGTTACACCAACCACACTCAGTTAGATTCAGTTTGACTCCCGGTTGATCACTACTTGTGCATTGATGACTTCACTGATGATGAGATAGACTCCTAGTTTGGCACTGATGAATCTCCACTGATTATGGATCTGTGCATGAAGGATAATTCGAATTACACCTAGTGAATTCGAATCCTCATACTCAGCATTGTATATTTACCCGGTTACTATTCTGATTAATGTAGTGTGTGTAATTATTCTACCTCTATTGGATCTATGTTCTATTGCTTCTCTCTTCTTCCTTAATTCCTTAATTCTTTCACTATGAGGTTAAATTATCTCTTTGGATCTTATGTTGGCAATCTAACATGGTATCAGAGCCATTTGAGAGTATATTCTACCTCCATTCTTGAGAGTTTTTTGCAGGTATTTCGAAGTTCTAGCAATTGCAGCAGCAGATTCAGCAGCTCTCTATTTGCACTTATTCAAGCAGTCAAGATGAGCAATTCGAATGCTCCTTCTTCTCCTATACTTCTCACTCCTTTCAATTACTTCGAATGGAGGGATGGGATGAAGATTTTCTTGATGACAAAAGGGTTTGAAATATTGGTTTATGAAAGAGATGCCACACCACATATAGCTAGAGATAAAATCAAGCATCTAACCAAATTGGATGAAGCTTTTGGATACATATGCCTTTACATGTCCATAGATCTATTGTTCCATGCTGAAGGTTTGAAGTCTCCAAAAGAGTTATGGACCAAATTGGAGAGCCTTTTTGGCAAACAAGATGGGATGAGAGGCTACACTCTTGAAAATGAATTGGCCTCTCTACAACCTAGCAATTTTGAGAGCATTCAAACATTCATCTCAAAATTTCAGAATTTGGTTACTCAATGCAAGCATTGTGGCATCACCAAAAGTGATGAGCAATTAGTACTTTCCATTTTGAGCAAACTTGGATCTCAATTTTCTGTTTTTGTCTCTACTTTCCATTCTGGGCGAATGTCAATCCCTGGATGGAAGTTTCCTACCTTGGAAAAATTTACTACCGCTCTCATTCAAGAAGAAGATAAATTGATTCAAATGGGTTCCATCACAATCTCCAGAGATCTAGCTCTTTTAGCTGGTGAATCAAGTGGAGCGAATGCAAGGGGGGGACAAAAAGGAAAAGGAAAGAAACCTTCAAGATCCAAGAATGACAAACAAAAGAGACCTAATTGTACCTACTGCAAGAGAGGAAACCATCCAGAGCATTCCTGCATGCATAAGAAGATTGATCTTCTAACCAAGCTTCTTGAACAAAACCAAATTGTTGTTCCAAAAGAAGCAAATATGTTTGATTCTGGAAGTGGATTTGATGATTGTCATGCATTGATGGCTGGCTTTTCAAAGACAAAAGCTCTCCTCATAGATTCTGGAGCTTCCAACCACATGATGGCACAAAAATAATCTTTCTCTTCTCTAGATCTCCATGATGGGTCTACCATTCACATGGGAGACAACACTCAGGTTTCTGCAAAAGGAGTGGGTATAGTGCATATGGAACATGGTAAGTTAAAAAATGTCTTGTTTGTTCCTTCTCTAACTGCAAATTTATTATCAGTTTATCAGATGACCCATACAGGATCTCCAAAGCAAGTTACTTTTGGTCCAAACACTGTCGAGATCACAGAAATATCCACTGGAAAGGTTATAGCGAATGGGATTGCTAATCATGCCTCAAAGGCATCTGAACTTTCTCACTTTATGCCTTTCTCTCCCAGTGTTTCTTCAGATTCCGATCAAGATCAGAGTGACTTCTCTTCCGATGAAGAAGAAGAGCAAGATTCTGATGTAGAAGTCATAGTTCAAAAAGATTGCAATCCAGAATCAACACCTATTCTCAGTCCAGATACAAGGTCAACATGGGCTCACACAGCTCTTGCTACTACTGAGAACACTGTTGAGGATCATCACACTACCAGACTTCCACACCATGCCAACCTTGCATTATGCCATCCACCTCTCCATGAGAGATACAGCATGATGATGGGGTTTACTCTTCCATTCTTTGGGAAAACTCATCATGATACATTCGCTACAGTGACAGAAAAGGTTCCTGAAAGACTTGCTACATTCAGCACATTCTCTAGCACTTGCATTCGCACTTTACAGAGGATCAGCTTACCAAGTCTCTTTGCAAAGTTTTCACTGATGAAAGCTTGCTTATTTTCTGCTTAGAGTGATGGCTCCTTGAGTTATTCAAAAATATAAAACAAAAAAATGAAAAAGAAAAATTGAGGCAGTATTTTTTTTATCATTTCATTGATTGTATGGGTGACCTTTGGTCCTAGTTACCAGGGCCCAGGATGGATTAAGGGGGGGTGTTAGGATATTCCTATACTCCATCCTAGTCCTTCTAACATTCCTGTCATTTACATTTTCAGTCCAGAATGCAAAATTAGGGTTTGCATGCAATTAGGGTTTGCATGTATTTTACATGCATCCTAGTCATCAGCACCAGCACCTAGCCCTCAGAAAACTAGCCCCAGGAGCTTCTCTCGGATCAGTCTTAGCTCTCCTAGAGCTTAGTGCGCTCTCTTTTCAGTTATTGCATGAGAAGGGTGCCTTTCTTCATCTGCCAGTCCATTTTAGTTCAGTTATCTTCAGTTCTTCCTTGATTTAAGGATTAACTGACTCCTAACTGACCTTATCACTCTTTTGGACCTCCAGTGTGACTAGATAGACTGTTTTGACTCCAGTTAGCTCCATGAGCTCCCTCCACTGAGTCTCCTTCACTATATCAGTGCTTCCATGTGCCAGTTACACCAACCACACTCAGTTAGACTCAGTTTGACTCCCGGTTGATCACTACTTGTGCATTGATGACTTCACTGATGATGAGATAGACTCCTAGTTTGGCACTGATGACTCTCCACTGATTATGGATCTGTGCATGAAGGATAATTTGAATTACACCTAGTGAATTCGAATCCTCATACTCAGCATTGTATATTTACCCGGTTACTATTCTGATTAATGTAGTGTGTGTAATTATTCTGCCTCTATTGGATCTATGTTCTATTGCTTCTCTCTTCTTCCTTAATTCCTTAATTCTTTCACTGTGAGGTTACATTATCTCTTTGGATCTTATGTTGGCAATCTAATAGGGCAGAGAGGTAGTGCGCTAGAGAATTGAACGAACGGAGGAGAGGGCTGCTGGTGTTGATGTATATGTAACTTCGGAATGTATTTCACCTATGTATATTGTACTCCTATAGAGATGGTATTATTCCTCTATACGGAAGTGTCTTCATTTGTATTAACAAGTGTCGCAAGTGTCGTAACTTGCTGTGATGGGTTATTAGACCACCAAGTGTGTGGTTGGCCCTGATTAGTATAACCATGGGTTATTAGACTGAGTTAGACAAGTCGGCCATGCTAGGTTATTAGGCAGGTCAAGTCATGTATAAATAAAGTGCGGGAGGCACTCTATTTGATTATCTCATTATTCAATTCTACACTACTCGAAAAGTGGTGCACTAGTGGAGGAGGAGGTTCAGCTACTAGGAGAAGACTATCTCTTGTACTTGGGTTGTATCATTGCTCTTTCTATCTCTGAGGAAGTTGTGGGGTTTTTCACCTTTATGGTTTTCCCTAGTGAAACTCGGTGTGTCTATTGTCTCATGTGATTGCTTGGTGTGATTGATATGCATTGTTATACTTGATATGCTGTACATGTTATTCTCTCAGTAAAGATCCTAGAGTATATTGAATTAATTCTCAAAATCTAACATTGTATCAAAGCTAACCTGAGAAGAAGACACTGTGCAGTTGCAGAAACTAGGGTTTCTTGTTTATTGGGTTTCTCTCCATATATTTTGGAAGAGAAATATGATAGATTGACTCTCCTCAACAAGGTGAATCTTTTTGTCCAATCATAATTCAATTCTGGGCACTTTTATTTTTGGCCCTAAAAATTAGGGTTTCCACAAAAATAGGAATTTCTTAAATCTGAGGACATAGCTGGAAGATCCTTGGAAAAATCGAATTTTAGAGCTTTGGATCGAACTTTTTGGTTGGGTGAAGCTCTGGGAAACTCAAACCCTAATTCAGGGTCCTCCCTAGTGAATCCAGGAAGACTAAAAGACATTTTTGAAGGGTGAAAATTTGCAGTTTTCAAATTCTGCGTATACCAGGCTGATCAGCTCGTCAAGGCGCATATTTTTATCCTTTTAGAACTTTGAAATTCAAATTTTTAAGTTTTAGGGTTTCTCTGACAAACCCTAATCTGGGACCAGACCCAATTTTCAACAAATCAAGTGGTAAGACCTAAATCTTTTATATTTGCATTTGAAGTACTCTTTAAAGATGTCTCACCACACCAAGCTTGAGTATAAGCTTGAAGGGGCTGATAAATTCCAAGCATGGAAGTATAGGATTGGGTTAATCCTAGAAGAAAATGAGTTGGACACTTACATAAGTGAAGAGGTCCCTATCTCAGAGGAAGAAGAGGCCAAGGCTTTACACAAAAGGAATTTGGTCAAGGCTAAGAGGATCATTGCCGATTCTATCAAATCCCATCTCATACCACATGTGCCATCTCTAAAGACACCAAAGGAGATGTTTGATTCCCTGACCAAGCTATTCGAAGGGAAGAACATAAATCGAAAGATGACCTTGAGGAATCAATTGAAGAATGTCAATATCCAGAATGCAGAAACTATGCAGTCTTATTTCTCAAGGGTCTCCCAGATAAAAGAAAAATTTGAAGTTGTGGGAGAATACATAGAAAATGGAGAAGTGGTAATGACCACTCTTAATGGCTTTCCTAGGTCATGGGATTCCTTCATCCAAGGAATTTGTGCTAGGAAGAAACTTATCACATTCAGTAGGCTATGGGAAGACTGATCATAGGAGGAAGCTCGAATTGTAGCTCGAGAAGAGAAGATGGGGAATGAAGACCAAGCTCTCACAGCACACTCCAAAAGTCATGGTGACAAAAAGACTCACCATCATGGAAAGAAAGAAAGACATCACCATCAGAATCAGAGGGGTAGTCCCAGAATTCAAAGAAACATGTCCCATGCCTATTGCTATACATGTGATGAAAAGGGACACTATTCCAGAGACTATCCCAGAAATAATAAAGATGGTTATCACAAGAAGAAGAACATCAAAAGAAGACATCATGCTCATGCTGCAGAGGATGATGAGCCTCCCAGGAAGAGGGCTAGAGAAGATAGTGAAGATTCTTAAAGTGATGAAGAATATGTTTTGATTTCTGCTCTCACTGGAACCATTACTCATGGAATTAATGATTGGCTTATAGATAGTGGGGCTTATAAACACATGAAAGGATTCAAGGAATCCTTTATGAACCTATCTGAACATGAATCACCCCACAAGGTGAAACTTGGGGATGACTACCAGTATCCAATAAAAGAGAGTTGTGAAGCCCCTTATAAAATAGACTCTGGAAAGTCTATGAAGATGAAAGACGTACTATATGTTCCAGGTCTCAAGAAGAATCTCTCTCCATATCTGCATTGGATGAAAAAGGCATGCGGTTTGCATTTGTAGATGGCCAAGTCCTAATGTGGCCAAAGGGTAAGACTATAGATGATGCAGTGGTGATTGGAGAGCAAGAGGGAGGATTATACAAATTGAAGGGCCAACCAGAACAAGCCATGGTCCATGATTCAGTAGAGCCAAGTGAACTTTGGCATAGAAGGCTTGCACACATGCACTATAGGGCATTACCAATTGCAAGCAAAGTAGTGGAAGGTCTTCCTGAAATCCAATCAAAGCATGAAGGCATTTGCAAAGGTTGTGCAAAGGGAAAGAACACAAAGAAGACATTTCCAAGCAGTGAAAGAAAGGCAAAAGGAATCTTGGAAATCATTCACTCTGATGTATGCGGTCCAATGTCATCCAGTTCTCTGAGTGGGTATGTATACTATGTTTCCTTCATTGATGATTTGTCTAGGAAGACTTGGGTTTACTTCTTGAAGAACAAAGATGAAGTGTTTGACAAGTTCAAGGAATTCAAAGCCTTGATAGAAAACCAAAATGACATGAAGATCAAGATCTTCAGATCCGACAATGGCGGAGAGTTCACTTCAGGTGACTTCAAGAAGCTATGTAGTGATTCAGGGATTAAGAGGGAGTTGACTACTCCTTACAATCCACAATAGAATGGGGTTTCTTAAAGGAAGAATAGAACAATCATGGAAGGAGCTAGGGCAATGCTTCATGACCAAGATATACCTATGCACTTATGTGCTAAAGCAGCAAGGACAGTTGTATATGTGCAGAACAGAACACCTCATAAGATACTTGACAACAAAACACCAGAAGAAGTGTTCACTGGTAAGAAACCAGAAGTTAGCCATCTCAGAATATTTGGTTGTCCAGTATACTCTCACATCCCAAAATAAAAGAGGACAAAGTTATATCCTTTAGGAAAGAAGGGCATATTCATGGGTTACAGTGAAAGCTCGAAGGCTTACAGAATCTACTTCCCAGGATTCAAGAAGATTGATATCAGTAGGGATGTAACATTTGATGAAAGATCAGCATACATCAAATCAAGGAAAACACCAGTTGAAGATAATGAAGAACCCAGAATATCCAGAACTCAAGACACAACCATGAATGAAGCAGTTCTTGAAGAAGATCGTTAAATGGAAGGTCCACAACAACCTGTAGATCCACCCTGTGAGAAGAACTCTCACAAGAGGAAACCAGCATGGGCTAGAGAGCTCATTCAAGATGCAGAAATGTTTGGCATTCCAGAAGTGGAACACAGAGAAAGGAAAAGGACAAGATCACATACCAACTATGTTGCTTTACTTTGTGACATAATGAGCAAAGAACCTTCCAGTTATGAAGAAGCAACATAAAAGAAAGAATGGAAGGATTCCATGGTCAAGGAATACTCGTCGATCATGAAGAATGCTGTTTTGGATGTGGTCCCAAGATGAGATGGGAAGTCTGTGGTGACTTCCAAGTGGATCTATAAGATCAAGCATGCTACAGATGGCAGCATATAAAAATATAAGGCAAGGTTTGTAGCTCGTGGCTTCTCCCACAAAGAAGGGATTGATTATGAAGAGACCTTTTCTCCTGTGGCCAGATACACTTCCATTAGATCAGTACTTGCTCTGGCTGTAGTGATGAAATGGAAGGTACACCATATGGATGTCAAGACAGCCTTCTTGAATGGTGTAGTTGAAGAGGAAGTGTATGTGGAGCAGACACTCGGGTTCGAGACACATGACCGAGAGTCACATGTGTGCAAATTGAAGAAAGCCCTATATGGTTTGAAACAGGAACCCAGGACCTGGTATGGCAGGATAGATGGATTCTCGTCTAGTTTGGGCTTTACCAAGAGTAAAGCGGATTCCAACCTTTACTACAAGGTTGAGGAAGGCAATACAGTGATACTACTATTGTATGTGGATGACCTGTTTGTAACAGGTGAGGATAGATTGATTGCCGACATGAAGAGGAAGCTTGCTGCCGAGTTTGAGATGAAGGACTTGGGTATGATGCACTACTTTCTTGGTATGGAGGTGTGGAAGAGTGTAGATGGAATCTTCCTTGGACAAGGGAAGTATGCAGTAGAGATCCTGAAGAGGTTCGGGATGATGGACTGCAAGGCCATGGCCACACCTATGGCATCGAACAGGAAGCTTCTGTGTGATGCTTCATCTGAGCCAGTTGATGCTACAATGTATCGTCAGATGATTGGGTCCTTGATGTACCTGATGAATACAAGACCATATATTTGCTTTGCGGTGAACACCTTGAGCCAGTACTTGACAGATCTGAGACATGTTCACCTGATAGCTGCAAAGCATATTCTGAGGTACCTGAAGGGTACAGTTGACTATGGGATCAAGTATGAGGTGAATCAAAAGTTTAACCTGGAGGGTTATGTTGATTCGGATTGGGCAGGAAGTTCCATTGATCGGAAGAGCACTTCGGGGTGCTGCTTCAGAATGGGATCCGGTATGATCTCTTGGTTTAGCAAGAAGCAATCCTGTGTGGCACTGAGTACAGCCGAAGCAGAGTATGTCGCAGCTTGTTCAGCCTGTTGTGAGTCAGTATGCCTTAGGAAGCTACTGTTTGATTTATTTGATCTCCAGATGAGTTCTACTTGTATATATTGTGACAACTAGAGTTGTGTGAAGTTGTCGGAGAACCCAGTGTTCCATGACAAGTCAAAGCACATTGACATCAAGTATCACTATATCAGGGATATGGTGCAGAGAGGAGTAGTGAAGCTCCTGTATGATGCGACGGACGAGCAGATAGCCAATGTGTTGACCAAGCCACTTTCCAGAGTGAAGTTTGAATACTTCAGAGGGAGACTTGGTGTACTTCAAATCGAGATACCTTCCAAGGGGAAGTAATGAGTCCGGAGACACAGATGCACACGAGCCATTCTCACATAGTGGTAGGTTGGTCCTCCTATGGTGTAGATGTAAGGGCTGGAGCCATTCCCACATAGTGGTAGGTTGGTCCTCCTATGGTGTATATGTAAGAGCTGGGGCCATTCCGACATGGTGGTAGGTTGGTCCTCGCATGGTCGTTGATGTAAGTGCTGTGCCATTCCGACATGGTGGTAGGTTGGTCCTCCCATGGTCGTTGATGTAAGTGCTATGCCATTCCGATATGGTTGTAGGTTGGTCCTCCCATGGTCATTGATGTAAGTGTTGTGAGCCTTTCTCGGATGGTCAAAGGAAAGTCCGTCCATGCTAGTGAGTGTAATTGTTGTGTGTGTGCATCTAGGTTGTGATCCGTGGACGATGACAATGATCTGAAGACGATGATGTGACAGTATGGTACATAGGTTTTGCAGAGGCATATGATCAATCTTGAGATGCTCTTGCAGGTTTTGCAGAGGTAGTGGAATTAGTCCTGGGAGATCTTGCAGGTTTTGCAGAGGCAATGTAATCAGTCCTGATGTGTACCTACTTGATGGCTTGCTTGCAGAGATGTTGACGACCTACATGGAGGCTAGGCCTACATCCAGCATGAAAAAGGGCTGGCTCTCTAGATGATGAAGACCTGCAGGTGGTGGGCCTACATCCAGTATGAAAAAGGATTGGCTCTGTAGAACTTCCTATGATCAATAGATTGGAGATTGATTGAGATAGCAGCAGCAATGATGATGACGATGATTCGATGACGATGATCCAGTGATGATGATCCAGAGAAGAAGACTTGTGATAGCATATCTGTGTCAAGAAATATCTTCCTAGTTAAGAGGGAGTGTTGATGTATATGTAACTTCGGAATGTATTTCACCTATGTATATTGTACTCCTATAGAGATGGTATTATTTCTCTATATGGAAGTGTCATCATTTGTATTGACAAGTGTCGCAAGTGTCGTAACTTGCTGTGATGGGTTATTAGACCACCAAGTGTGGGGTCGGCCCTGATTAGTATAACCATGGGTTATTAGACTGAGTTAGACAAGTTGACCCTGCTAGGTTATTAGTAAGGTCAGGTCATGTATAAATAGAGTGCGGGTGGCACTCTATTTGATTATCTCATTATTCACTTCTACACTACTCGGAAAGTGGCGCACTAGTGGAGGAGGAGGTTCAGCTACTAGGAGAATACAATCTCTTGTACTTGGGTTGTGTCATTGCTCTTTCTATCTCTGAGGAAGTTGTGGGGTTTTTCACCTTTATGGTTTTCCCCAGTGAAACTCGGTGTGTCTATTGTCTCATGTGATTGCTTGGTGTGATTGATATGCATTGTTATACTTGATATGCTGTACATGTTATTCTCTCATTAAAGATCCTATAGTATATTGAATTAATGCTCAAAATCTAATAGCTGGAGCATTGACATGGGCGAAGCATTTTGTTGGTAGGCTGAGCGTGGGCAGATGAAGTACTTCCAGAACACCAACGTGAATGGGAGTTGCATGATTCTAGGCTGAATGGATGAGAGAATCGGCATGTGGAGTGTTGATGTGGAAGCATGGTGTGCTGTTGAGTTTAGCAAGCATATGGTCGAATCTTCTAGAACAACGGCTCATTAACCATCACCACCGTGTGGCTAACAGAATCCATGTACCCATTTTTTACTTTAATAGCCCAAAGCATGCCAACTGTGGATTTCGCGAGCTGAATGACAGGCTGGACGCGGCTGAACTTTTAGCAATGTAAACACGCAGTCCGAATGGAAGGTCATTTGGAAAATCACATCCTGTAGATCAAAACTAAATACCATGCATGACAGGAAATGTCACTTTAATCATTGATAAATCATAATATAATGAGATTTGACCAAAATTTATATGATAATCGAATACATGCATAACTGGTCTGTTTGATGGGCTGAATGGCAGAAAGAATTACTTATTATATCAAAAATAATGAAATTAACGCCATTCAGAATAGATTTGATGATAAAAAATAGTGACAAAATGGACACCAACATGAATCCAAAACTAATCATGAAAAAACACATCGATTAAAAACTATTATTAAGGATTATATTTTTAATATTACAAAAAGATGTATACCTATTGCGTTGAGGGTACTGTGACCCTTGCAGAACCGGACTACATCAAGAAACACAGAGAAAATTATGTAAAAGAAATAATTAGATAACATTATAGAAATGAAACCAATATACTAATAATGAAAAAACAAAGGAAAACAAAACTATTTTTTCTTATTATATTTGCACTATTACAAAGACGTATACCTGATCCCTCGAGGAAGATGTACTCCTTTGACCATTTGCTGGTGGGGTTTTATCCCAATCACTAGCCTGCGAAGTAAATATGGAAAATTTAAACGAAATAAACTAACAAAAAAATCCATAATATGTTAAATTCATTAATAAAAGGTTGGGTAAAATGTTATATGTACCACTCCCATATTAACCTTTTTTGTATCCACTTGGTTCAAATTGTAATTAATAAGCAACTCTTCCCTTGAAGATATTGATTTAATGGAAACTACAAATACACGGTTTCCTTCACGCCCCTAAAATTCGCAGTTTGGTTGCTTAATTGTAGATCCTGGTTGTGTACTGTTTATAAACCCCGCAATATTCCCTGTGGCCTTTGGCCTTCTGTCCATGTACAACGTTGCTCCTTTATTTGATTTTTGTCTTTCAACTGTAAATAGTTTGCTAACAATCCATAGCTATGCATACTTTTTGTAAATTAGACCAGGCGCATCCAATATGTGTAGCTGTAACAGGGTCCAACATAATCCATCAATTTTATATATGTGCCGTAAGGGACCGTTATGCCATCCATGCAAAACAACCCGAAACCATGTATTGACGACAGTGCTATTCAATATATCCTCTCGCTCACACAAAAATCTGTTTTCGGTTGAGGAACATCCTTGGGTACCCATTGTTTCACTAAATGTTTGTACCTCAAGGGAAATTCGACGTCGTCTTTTGTCTCATCACCATAGGAATATGACCTCCCTCGACCATGATAAAATTTATTGCGTTTATGGAATTTTCTTCTGGTCTTTTGACATCTAGTTGATACAACCTTTTAGACCTAATGGATGTCTCACTTTCCTTTAGCCTTCCTAAACTCCCCTCGCTCGAGGAAGACAGATCTGAAAAATACCTGTTTGGTTCTACCTGCACCATGGGAAAAAAGTTTAGATATGACCGCAAGGCATAGCACCTCTTAAAAGGTGACGTGTAGCGCCTTTTATAATGTTACTTGATCCTCATTCCCTTTCTCAACATGTAGGCATTCAAGCGATGAGGAAGACGATCACTTTATCTTTCTTATGAGTACAAATTCAGGCAATTATGAGCTTTCTTTTATTGCTACTTTGGGTCTTGACTCCCATATCAAACCATCCAACTATCAACTTTGTTGTCATGGCCCTAAAGTCTCTCTCATCCCATCAGTTTGGGTTCATCACATCGGTAATTGAAGTCCAGTCACATTTAGTAAGATATTTATATTCAACAATAATAATATAAAATAAAAATAACTAACCATTATGGAAAAATTCTAAAAGTTTTTATGACTTTCAAAAGTAAGATCTTTTAGGTGGTTAATAAGTGCTCAAAAGTCTTCAAAAACAATATTTTATATAATGATGTGGATGTTATACCTCAAATTGCCACACCATGTGTAAGTGAGAATATACATGTTTCACCACCATGAAAAACGTGATGTTTATGCCTCCTAAGGGTGTTAGGACCCTTCATTCTAATGTTGGTACCTTCCCTAGTCACACTTGGAAGAAAATCCAACAAGCAAGGGGTCGAAACCCGCATTAACCACCTCCAAAAATTAAGCCTTTTGGAACTACCGTGCCCTGCATGCCTATGGGGGGTGGTAGTGTCAAACTACTGCATTCTGCATGCCTATGGGGGAGCGGTACTACCGCGCTTTGCTTAGTTATAGGGGAGCGGTAGTCTTGGTTTAGGCTTATCCCTTTTATTTTGGATCTTGGATCTCATGGAGATTTTCTTGGGATGAGGTACCCCTTCGAATCCCATCTTACTTTCCCTCCTTGGTATGATTTAGATCTTTGATCCACATATTATTCACTTAGATCCATAATCTCCTCTTAGTGGTTGGCCTCCCAAATCCTACTTAAAGAGAGCCATCCATGAGCTCTGGGGGGTGATCTTAGAAACACTAAACCTATGATCCTATGAGTCTTGCAAGGATGGTGTTGGAGAGCTTGGAAAGAGGTGCTACTACTTTGGACATCAAGGTATAACATTGTAATCAGCTTCTTTTGGCTTTTCTATCATTAATATAACTTAGCCTATTCCTCTCATTTTCATGTCTTTAATGATGAATGCATAAAATTGTCTCTATTTATATAGTTAGATCTTTGTTTATACATATATTGCGTTGGAGAAGGTGTTGTCTTTTCTTTGTGAACAGGTTCATAAGTCCATAATCAAAGGCTGGAGCTGTAGCAACTTAGGAGCAGCATGACAACCATCAAAGTAAGGTATGCCATCTACTTGCTTTGTATTTCCATAGCTTGTTAGCTGGTGTGTGAACTAGATCTAGGAGGACTATAGTGTCTATTTGTTTCATCTCTATCTTGGGTAGGCAATCAGGGGCCTTTTCTAATCCCAAGGGGATATCTACCTATCCGTAGGGAGATTTTCTTACAATAGTGGACCTTGTATAATCTCATTCAAGCCTGGTCTTCTTAGATGACTGAAAGTAATTGAATCAAGCAAAAACGGAACCGTAAACATGTAAGCTGTTTTGAAAAATGGTAGCTTTCAATCATACTCCCAACCATTGCTGCCTTTGGACAATTACTTGTAATATTGACTTAGGGTATTTAATTCATAACATAGATTTTCAATCATATTGACACAGAGAAAAGTAGGGATTTCTTTATATTATCATGACATAGTTACAAAGACTTTCTTTTCAATCTTTATGACAATTTGAATGGACAGGCCCCACTCATAGCCAAATACTTTTGATATATTTACAACTCATCGGAGTATGGGGGACCATATAATTCTCGAAAGATATTGGATTCAATATCCCATGCCTTTGAATAAATAGACCTTAGGACCACACGTCTATTCTGATGCATGTCGATGTCTATGTGGGTTTTGACAAGCCACTGTTGTTGGTTTTTAATGTAGTACCCAAGGATTTGAGCCTCACTAAGCTTTGTCTGCAAAATATCTTTGACCTGTTCGAGAGTTTCTCCAACTTCCCATTTTAGATTATAAATAACAGTTGGTTCTAATGCTGCCAAGTTGATGCCAAATGACTGCCACCAGTCTCTAATCCAATCAGGGACGTAGAATGCAGGATCCTCATAGATTTGTCGAATTTGAAGTCCAAACTTTAGCATGGTATAATATGTTCTATATGTATTTTCTTTTCTCAAGAATTTCCACCATAATTTTTTATATTTTTCATAAGTGTGTGTAGTACTTGGAAACTGAAGACTAGCATCTTGATGTGGCCATGCTTCCAAAGAACGTTTCCGGTTAATATAGTAGTATTGTTGGTCTAGTTGTATCCCTGGGTGAGGTGCAGAGCCCTCCGTCGAGATTAAGTTAAGATCTTGGTAGAGGTGTGTTAACCAATTGCTTGCATCAACTGCTTTTCTCAGGGAGTTGTTGTAAATCATCTCTGGTAGAATACTGGATCCCATAGGAATTCTTCTGAGTTCTAGCACTAGTCTAATAAAAGCATTAGATCCCTGTAAGTTAGCATCTAACACTTCAACATGTCTCAACTCCCACCCAGGTTTCCAGTCTTGCATATAATCCAACCAACTCATATTATCATTGATAATATAGATATGATTTTTTCCTCTGATCCAAGCAAAGATTTTCATGTTTACTTGTGGGATATGGGCCCACTGGATTCCACGTTGACCTTCTATGCTTGCTTTCCTCGTGCTCACTTGCACTAGGCTCGCTTCTTAAAAATTAACAACACACTTCTGTGTCAAATATTCTCTTTTTAAAAAGTCAGGAATGCTTTTTTCTTTCCCAGAAATGTGCTCATGAACAGTATAGTTATAACATCAAAACAATGCTTGCCATCTTGCAAACTTTCCTTTTGCCGTTGCAAATTTTATTGTGTTCTTTAGCACAAATGGAAGACTGGAACAATCTGTTCTTATGATAAAGCCATGGTTCAACAAATAAAGTCACAGTTCTACTTAGTTTTCTGTCAGGACACTTATTCTCCAAGATAATTTTCCTCACAAGTTCAATCGAGGAGTTCCACCACTCTTAAAATTATTTACCAACAAATATAAATTGATTACCAAAATTTTTGTCTGATAGGACAAGTCTTAACTACTTAATTCAAATTATTTACCAATATTTGATTACCAACAATTTGATTACTTAAGTCTTATAATCAACACATATTTGATTACCTGGCTATAGACGTTTCCTGTAATATACTCAGAAGAGTTACTTTCAGAAATGGCTGTGCCTCTTAGAGGCCAGTCAACTCTAGGAACCAAGTGACCCTATTATAGGGTTAGTACAAACCATAGAGACAGAGGTGAATGGGCTATGGTATGGTCAATCAAAGAAACTCAATGACAGTCAAAAGGCTCAGTACAATCACAATAAAGATGAGCTGATAGCCAACAGAGTAAGGCCAAAGAGACTCACGGTCTCCAATAAGGTACAAGGACCAACCAAAGGGTATAAAAACCAACCAGTAAGGTACAAGTAAAAAAGAAAAGAGTGGGTATAAATTAGACTCATAACCCTTGGGACTAAGGGGGTGTACTACCTCAAATGTGGACAAACTACGTCCATAGTTATACCCACAAGACCAAAAACATAAAAGTCGGTACAAATCAAAAGATAACTCAATATCATTAAAAGACCCAAAAGGTGAGAGGCAAGGTACCACAAAAAAATGAAAGGACAATCTACCACAAGACCAATAAACAACAGGGTGTAAGGACCAAAAGTAAATCAGCCATTGTGGGGATTGTACAAATAAGGTCAAATTTATATTGCAATAGCTCCTTGTAACTACCTGTTATTTGACATGCCAAAGAGATGGAAGGTCAAATAATGTCAAATATATGCAATAGCCCCTTGTAACTACCTCTTATATGCAATAGCTCCTTGTAACTACCTCTTGTAACTCAAATAGGACCACCAAAAGGTATGATAGCAAGCAATATTCCTAACTAAGGTATGGAGGGTGGTTCAAAGTCGGTATAAAGACTCATAACAACTTGGACAAAGGGGGTGTACCTCAAATGTGGACAAACTACCGTAGTACCCAGAAGACCAAAAACATAAAAGGTGGTACAAATCAAAAGATATCCCAAGATGATTAAAAGACTGAAAAGGTAAAAGGCAAAGTACCACAAAATTATTATCGAAAAATGGAAGGACCATAAGACAATCAACCAAGGTGGGGTACAACCAATCATCTTTCTATCAAATGTACCATTGTTCCATATAACCTAAAATACCATCATCACAGTAAACGAAAAAGTCCACACGGATGATGTGATCACGTGGTCCTCTAGACTACTACTAAGGTCAAGCGTTAGTGGTTCCATCAACGGGTGTTTAGTCCCTTGAGAAGACCATCTAACTCAACCATCTCGAAGACCTAGGAGAAGAGGACATCACACATCATCAGATAATTTGTAACTGACCGTGTAAGAACTCAAAAACCCTAAAGCAACCGAGCATGTAGAAGGGGAGCTAGGAAAAGACAAGGCTCATAGGCCACAAAAGCAAGCTAAAAAAGCTATACTGGGAACGATGTCATAGTAAGAGAGCTGAAAAAAAAGTGGCCAGAATGCCAACAAGCAGCACTAAAAAGAAAAAGACCCTCTAAAAAGGTGAAATAGCAAGCAATCTTCTTAACTAGGAGCTGGAGACCTCCACAAATCGTATTCTTCTCAAGGTGATGAAATCCAAGTCGAACAATACGAAGTGAGAGACTGAATTTGAAGGATATCCCTCTACCAAAAGGGATCCTGGGTAAAAGAGCCCTAGAAAAAAAGTCACTAGGCTACCTCATTCATGACACATCGAAGAAGGTTTTCGGCACTTCTGTCTTATCTCCCCTGTATCACCATCCCGGTAGAGTACAAGGAAGAAAATGGATCGGTATGCCTTACGCACTAAGTGGAGTGCGAAATTCCACAAAGTCCGTCCAGAACCAATCCTCGCGGCTTAACCCCCGAAAAAATAGCAAGCCCCTCCACAAACTGGTCGATAACCGTGTCAATAAATACTAGAGTATTTTAGTACCCTAGAGGACAACATCTATGTCTCAGATGTAAATGACAATGGGCAATTGTTTGGATTCCTATCCCCAGTGTCCTACCTATCTACCAAATTCTTTTTATCCTGAAGCGAGGTTAAAGCGTGTTTATTTAGCGAGTTAAATTTTAATGGTTGTATTACTCAGTCAGGAGATGGAATTGCAACTCGTGGTGTGATGACTGACTCAAACCATGCAAATGCATATGAATCAAATAAGCCTTTCCTTTCAATGAATGCTAGCTAAGGTAAGGAGAGAGTTCTTTCAAACTATAACTACTCGTTCAAATTAAATGAATGCAACAAGTGTTCAAGTTCATTCATGGGACCTCAAGGAGAGATTCAGATATACTCAAGTCATGCAAATGAATTCATCACATAAAAAAAAGTGATAATAAATATAAGGAATTTTATATATCCATGTTCATACTTCTTTAGCCAAACTTATAACATTCTTCAATCATTCATCACAAAAACACAGTGATAGTAGAAACAATAAACTGCATATAAATGTTCATGAGCTTAATAAAAAAATAATAACCACAATATGGGAAGCTATACCACAACTTGTTTTTTTATGACAAAAATACAAGAGTATCCTAATCATGAGCAATACATCCTTTACTTTTACATCATGAGCAATACTAATAATTTCCCCTTTATCTTGCATTGAGTACCTTGACATCATTGCCCCCAAGCTCTTGCTTATGGGAATTGAAACTTCCCTCATACAACCATAGAGATGATAATGATTGGTTGTTGTTATTTCTTTCTTAGTACCCAAGTTTGTCATTCCTAGTGTTTGGTCAAAGATCTAATTCCTTGAGATGTTAAAACTTTCATCTATGGCACATCTATCCCACACATTAGTTGAATTGTAATTTCAAATATCAAATAATTAAATTGGCAAAAAATTACCTTATACTAGAACTCCCATCAATCAACTTATGGTCATGTTCATTTTCCTCAGTTCCTCTAAATTTTATTGCACAAGGAGTACTATCAACTAAGCTCAAAGTTTGATTGCAGACAGACTACTATCAACTAAGCTCAGTTACTCTTGTGTGATATCCCATGCTTGGAAGCAACTCTAGACTCTGTGTACCCACTCCCGCTGTCCGAGGCTTGTTGCCAAGCTGAATCTCAAGACCGCTGGAAATAATCCTCAAACGGAAGGCGTGTGTACATAGAGTTAAATCACTTCTGGTTTTGGGATAAAAACAATAGAGGTCCAAGATGAATGAAGAAAATATAATTAGAAATACAAATATATTTATTTTTATCATGATACAATAGGGGAATATCATGATGCTAATGGTGTTATAGGATCTATCTCACATGGTTCTACTTCATAATGGGATGGGACCAATTAATATTACTGTCAAAACTCATATGGTGGCAAGGATTGATACATATTGTACATATGGACACAATAGAGAGGATTGATATCAAGGTAAACAAATTCTGCTAGTAGGAGAGATGGCGATAGTCTAAAATCTTTGTCATTGGATCTTTCTCATTCCTCACATTCTACATTGCCCAAAATTTTCTAATTGTCTGAAAAATGAAGCTTTCAATTTTATCCAAACCATGTAAGGAGAACTTGAACTAATTGCAATTTTTATAATCTACATGGAAGGATATGTCAATTTATAGACAGGGCAATTTAATTTATAGACAGGGAAATTTTTAGCCGTAGGATAATTATCAACCTAATCCTTCTCATATCAGGGAAATCTAATTTATAGATAGGGCAATGATTTGGTTGACATCCATATAGGGAAATTTATAAACCTACAATTAAAGGCATCGCAATACCATATTACTAAGTATCCCAAGGAATTTTTATTTGGAAATTGGTTTACAAATTATAAATATGCAGGTTTGATATACTTAGCTGAATTTTTCGACCCATTTTTCATCACATTCGTTGGGTAAATTAAATGCTAATTTGCTAGTTTATGATTCCTTGGATCACTGTCATATTGTTCCTGAGTTAGTGTTTGAGAAATATCTTAAGCATATCTTGGTTACTTGATCACTATTATTACCATCACACTTGGAATTTGTCTCACTGCTGTTCATACTCGCTTACATAGAGAAAACCTCTGTTTGTGGTTCACTCCTTCATTGGCACCATATTGATATCACTTTAATACTCATTTTGTGGACTAAAGAATCACTATTGTCACTGTTCTTATTGAGTACTATCAGTCTTTTCATTAGCTTCGAATTTGAAGAATAAGTTACAACCAAATTGCATCTCTCTTCTAGTTAGTGGTGGCAAATATCATTGTTGGAACTTGGAATGACTTATTATGTTTGAAGGACTCAAAGGTAGCATTGACACAATATCCTAACGCCATTAGTAAACATACTGAACTCCTTACTACTAATATTGAGTAAGTAATAGTGGAATTGGATTGGTACTTAACGTATTTGTACCCACTGTTGATTGGTTGTTCTAAACCGATGACAGAGGGTTGATTTTACAGATCCTAATCTATGCAAAGAACATAATTCACTAATGAGAGCTGCTAAGATATTTTGAGATAAATTTGAGTTTGATTCACAGTGATTTTATTGCCCTTTGTTACCATTTGGTTACTGCCGTAATAGGTCTTCATTTGCTTCATTCTTTGCAATACTTCTGGAGCATATTGCTTGATTACTACTTTGGCAACTAAGACATCCTGATTAAATAACACTATAAAAAATTCATGCTACGTGATAGCCTCCTAATCTTCTATTTTGCATGCCCTTGATCTCACATTTGGGACTGTTTGGTGCCTCTAACAAATTTATATTGATTGCAAATTATCCTTTGGTTGAGATATGACTTAATTGCTTTGAGAGATCGAAGGCTCGTCTCCTAAGAGGCCTAATTCAGTAGTGACAGGTTGGGAAGGAAGTTCATAGTTGTGGGGATTCACTTTTCTTCTAGAATGCAAGCATTTTGAAGCAACCAAGTCATTCAATTGTAATAGAGCTTCCCATATACTTGTCAGCAAAATGGTGTGCCAAAGAACAAGAACAACTAATTGAAGGAAATGACACTTTGAAGTCTAAATTGCATAATTGCATGTTGCAGTATAAATTGAACACTTCACTACAAATTGTTTTTTGGAACTACATGAAAAATGTTGTCTCTTGACAAATTCACTATAGAACTAACAAGGTAGAAAGCTACAAGACAAACTTGTTCAAATGGGCACCTTAAATACCTCAAAGGCTCTTTCCCTTGCCGCAAAGGAAAGTACAATGATTCAACAACCAACTTTCTCTATTGGTAGTTTGAGGGACTCCATTGCACTTGGGATCAAGCATCCCAGCCAAATTGGAATTTATAATCTTAAGGGGGGGGCATATTGTACTATTTCCAAAATATGAAAGAAAAAATTTGGTTGTTAAAGGATGTTTTTTTGGAAGGACTTGTGCAATCTAGTACGTACAACAATAAAATGCAATCAAGAAGAGGAGCATAGAGGGTAGGAGGGATTTGAAATTCAAAGGCATGCTAGCAACCTTTATACCATACAAATAGAACATCCTTCCTAAAGAGGTGGTTAATTGGTTGTGATACTTATATTAATCCCTCAACAAAATGGTGAATAGCCCCAACTCAACCAAGGAAAGAATGACAACCTTTCACCCAGTTGCATATCAAGGATAGCCTTTAACTTCGCTGGATCGATCTCAATGCCACAATAATAAATAATGCAGCTAAGTATTTTTCCAAATGTGACTCCAAATACACACTTGGTGGGGTTAAAGAAAATGTGATATTGCCTTAATATCTCAATTATGATCCTCAAATTATTGACATGGTATAATCTAAAAATAGATTTTTCCAAATATGATCTGCCCTCTATTTTGTAACTAAAATTGAAAATACAAGATAAGAAATTTATGGAAGATGGAACAAGCCCTGCAGCCTTCACAAATATGGATGTAACAATCCTATAAGTTTGAATGGCCTAGTTAAGTGCTTTTAATTACCAATATCAACTCAACTTTCTCTCAACCAATGACAAATACATTTGTATTTCCTTCCCAATGTCGAGTTTCTAAGTTTTGTTTCAATTTGGTCTTCTGCTATGGGAAGTAGGGTTTGGTTCTTCACTAGTTGTCAAGGATTTCACTCAATTTCATGGGCATGAATATCTGGTTGAGGGGTTCAAGTGCATTTAGATCATATGCTAGAGTCCATATCATGGCATTGGATACCTCATAGTTGGGATGATTGCACACATTGGCAAATATCAACAATATTCAATTTTTTATACATGGGAAACTACAATAAAAAAATCGAACACCTACAATAACAGAGCTATCTCTCTCATTATCCAATGATGGCAGCCCATCTCTCATTCATGTTGGCTCAAACCCTTAAAAATATTAAACTACCTGAAATTTGTTGGCATGGGAATTTTACATGGATTTTGTAGTGGAAAAGGGCTTCATTGGATCGGAATCAATTGTCATATGTAGGTATAAAGAGAAACGGTGGGATGCTAAACGACTTCTTGGTTCTGGTGGAATGCCCTCATCGCATTCTTCCCTAAATGACAACCGTTAGCTGATAGAAGGCCTCTTCGAGAATCTTGGGTACATCACGCTAGGGAATGTTCTCAAAAAGGTTAGATCCAAGATCGAATCCTCCGAACACCCTAAAACTCAGTCAAACGTTTCATATTTTATTCATCCACAGGTTTTTCAAAACGCAGACTGCAAATGGAGATTGATATTATCTAGTCATAGGGTCTATCCCTTCTTAACCGGAACTCAAAATGATAAAATATGGATGTTTTCTTCTTCTTAGTGGGAAACTAAGAAGAAAACTCATTAATCCAAAATTCAAGCTCATTAAGACTCATCAATCCAAAATTCATTGCATTCAAACACATTAATCCAAAATTAAAGCTCAATGGGAAACTATTTAGGGTTCGGTACTCATAGATTTGGGAGGCATTGGCTCCTCTTAGAGTTTCTCTACTCAACCTCCCTGTCCCCTACACGACTGCAATCCAAATCTGCTATGCTCAGTATCCATAGGCCCAAATCGCTTCTCCAGCCGAGATGATCTGCTCATGGCTCACTCAGGAAATCAATGGCGCAACTCTGCTCAGAGTCTGTGGGCCAAAATCACCATTGCTTTCTTACTGGGTTGTTTGCTCAGTCTCTAACCTGGATGCTCTACTCAGTAGAGCTCACTCCTGGACTCGACGTTGGGTGCACGGGCGGGAGGTTGAAAGGTAAGTCTTATTTGTGATTTTTTTTTGTTATATATATATAATATGTGATTTTTTAATATACATAATATGTGATTTTTTTT